>CATIWK010530035.1:0-15085 GCA_949634005.1 Mallotus japonicus
TCACAAGATGATATCTGAACTTCAAAATATCCTGTTCTGCACATACATTATCCACATTCAATATAGCTAAACAATTGAAATAAACTAAGCTGAACTACCAAACTATTTTCACTATGAGATGCATCCAATTTCACTCTTCATTTTCTTCCTTGAATTTACCTTCCAAACACAACCACGAACTAATCAGGAAACAGCAGAATTTGTTTAACCCTTGTAGCCGGGAACTTCCTACAAGCACTAGCCTACTTAAAATTGCGCAAAGAATGCCAACAAGACCCAGTGTCATCACCAATCCTCTCATTCTTGCTGAAACTTCTCCTGTTTTTCGTGGTGATATATCCGTCCTCCTTCCGACTGGGTGAGTTTAACTTATGCTTGTTGATCATGTACCATTTTTCTATATCCGCTAGCAATTCAGAAGACTTAATTAATCTTTTAAAAGATTATATTAAATTAGTTAGAAAATTTTTTCAGTTTTTGTGGTTCTATTCGAGTCGCACTGAATTAATTAGAATTTATTGGATTCTGAATATCAATAATTTAAATAAAAAATCCTATTAATTAGAATCCTATATATAAGAGTCGCTGCTGTTAATTGTTAATTGTCAGTGTAAATATGAGAAGAGAAGGTAAATTTTAAGTGGCAGGCTTCCTCCATTAATCGGTGTAGGCATCATTAGCAATCATGATTAGGGTTAATTTATGATTTTGGGCCACAATTGAATATATGATTAATCAGTACTCCATATAGAATAATTTCTACTAAAATGATGATTGGTGGATTCTTGCTCAATTTTTTTTTTCGTTCTGTACATGTAACAGTGGCTTGCTTCTGTTCCTATATTGGCTGGCCAACTTTGTTGTGCCCGCTTTCATCTTCAAATCTGATGAATCTACTGTGCCTGACAATGGTGGCTCGTCAGATGATGATGAGGCAAGTAAACCAAACAAGAAAAGGGGGTTTTAAGGCACTAGGACATGCACTAGAACAAAAAAAAAAGCTCATTAGCCAAGGGAAATTACTGTTATTTCCTGTAATGCACGAGCTGTTTAGGCTTACCTTATTGTTATTTCTATGCACATTTGTTTTATAAAGCCAGCTAGAAGCTATTTTTTTTACTCTGGTCTTGAAATTTAATATAGTTCATAAAGAATATCAATGGTTCGAATCTACCTTTGGCGGCAGCTGGTATTATACCATGATAGAAATTATTTAAAAAATTGATTTTGGACTTTGGCACTTTTAAGAAACTGATTTAGTAGGGAAAATGGTGATATAAATGACTGGAAATAATCATTTAATTGGTTGGACTTCAACATTTTATAGTTCTTTATTATTTATTTTATTGTTAATGTATGATCTCTAACAACTGCATAAACACCATGAAAAGGTGAGGATGAAAGGGGAATTTAATGAGAATATCAAAGATGATCATTGTTTAAAATCAAATCTAAATTAAGTGATCAAGTCAGACATGAAGTACTCAATAATTCTCATTTTCTTTGATAAGGTCTTCATAAAGAAATCTCACCCAGTAGAAAATAGATATAATTCAGTATAAAAGAAGTTGGTTTAAATCCATTAGTTACCTTCGCTGGCAAAACTTTCCTTTATGTGCACTTGCACATTGACTGTCTCAACGTTACAAATTTTATCATTAAATGTAATACACTCAATTATCCAGAATTTCAATTTTGTATCACAACGAACTGGTACAATAGGTCAATAGGGAATAGCAAAAACTAGTTAAATATAGAGCATAAACTTGGCAATGCTAACATCAGTACTAGGGGTGTAATCGAGCCGAGCTGAACCAAGTCAAATTTTGACTTGATTCATTTATAAACGAACCGAACTTGCTATCCTACATGATGATCATGAACTGTTCGCAAGTTTAAACGAGCCTAAAAAAATTTTAAAAAATACAAACTATAAATTAAAATTATTCATTTAGAAATTAAAAATAAATTATTTATTAAATAAATTACAATATATTTAATAAAAATTATAATTTTATTCTAATAATATATTTTTCAAATTATTTTTTATAATACAAACTTATATATTATATATCTAAAATCAAATTACTAAATATTAAAATTACGAGCTGGCTCACGAGTTTCTATTCGAGTTTGTTCGCGAACTTCACGAGCCGAACTTTGTATAGCTTGAGTTCGGCTCGTTTATTAAACGAGCTCGAACGAGTTTTTATCGAATTGAACACCGAACTGCTCACGAGCGGCTTGGCTCGTTTACACTTTAGTACTGAAACAGAAATTAACCTCCGATACAAGAGCTCACCAAATGCACAAAATGCTACATGGCTTGGTGCAAGGGTAGGGAGACGGTGTGCGCGTAGATAACTTTTCCCTTGCATTTTTACAAAGAGGCTATTTTTGACCTCAAGCTCACCAAAGGAGCAATCTTACACGTGCATCCATGGTGAATACACCTGCAAGCATGCACATAAATGTGCTCCATTGATGTTGCTCCTCTATACAAAAGGATATCATGAGGAGTCTACATAATGCCATTGTGTTTTCTACAGCAACAGCATTTAAAATGAAGAATCAGCAAACGCTAAATCCGCATGCAGTTGAATGATCACCTCTAGGTTGAGAAAGGCTACATGGCAGAAATTATCTGCTTCCCTCACTCTAGCTGCTTCATCGACAAATGACAACAATTTAGTCTTTGCGGTCATTAACCAGCTCTGGCAAATCACTAGACGATATAGACTTGGCCACCACAAATCCTGAGCCAAGCTAGAATCTTTGGAACATAGAACGTCATTAGGACCATAAAAGCTGGACGTTGTCTGATTGCGTATTTGCAGATGACGTGTCAGAGTAACCAATCACGTTCCCGTGGTCAAATCATGAAAGAGGAAGAACAATAGACATGCTTCTCTGTTTTTCAAGTGAATGGCAGACTTCCATCCTGCGCAAATATCATGTTGCAGGATACAAAGTTCTTCAAGTGCTTAATATAATTAAACAATACTGTTCACTGAAGCTTCAAGTAGTATATGACCTGTGGAAATCTTCACTAAAAATCAGGCTTCTTTCTATGTAATTGAAGCCCTTCAGCTGACCCTACAAGATCTTGGAGCTCCTTCACATATTTGGTCATCCCTTTGCTTGAATAAGCTTTAATCATAGTTCTGTATGTAATTTTATCAGGTTTCACTCCTTTCTGTTCCATCAGAGAAAGCACCCCTTTCATATCTGCAAAGCAACCCATTCTCCCATAAGCATCCACCAAACAATTAAAAAATATAATATCCAGTGTTATATCTGAATTCTCGATAATACGCAAGACCCCTTCAATTTTTTCAGGTTTCTCAGCTTGCCCATATGCTCGCACAAGAGAGCAAAATGTAACACAGCTTGGCTTGATCCTCTCCGACCGCATTAGCCTAAACAAATACTCCATTTGTTTCAAATCCCCAGCTCTCCCGAATGCATCTATCACTACATTGTAGGTTATAATTGTCCATGAATAATGGTATTTTTGCATGTACTCCATCACTGCACTCATTTTCTTGTAATCTCCAGCTTTTCCATAGGAATCCAGGAGAATGTTGAAGGTCCTAATGCTGGGTTCAATTCCTGCACCCTGAAACTTCTCATAACACTTCTCCATCATTTCGATTTGCCCACTGTTGCCAAAGGCTCTCAATGTGGAGTTCATGGTCCAAACATCAGGCTCACAATTCTGCTGGCTGAGCATCTTCACCAACGTTGCTTCCATCTCTTCAAACCTTTTAACAAATGGAAACGATAAGTTGTCTTTGCAATTGAAAAATTCCATCTGGTTGCCAAGAACATATGAAAATCAATTTCTTCTCTCAAATTGTTTAGGTAAGAAAATGCCCAATAGAAAAAAATGAAAAGGAAACAGCAACATAAAGGTCAATATGATGAAAACAATTGAATTTATGACAGAAAATTGACTATCTTTACCTCAATTATTTCTGATATGAACATATAGTTGTGTTCTGCACTCGTATTTTATGCTATTTACGGACTAGACGGCAGCACAATTAAAATCAAATAATTGTTTCCTATTTTATGCTATTTACGGAATAGACTGCAGCACAATCAAAATCAAATAATTGTTTTTCCATTATATTCTTGGCAACCAGATGGGGCTATAAAAGCTTTAAAATTTGGAAAGACAGATAAGTTACATTTTAGCTTTTCCATACGCATCGATGAGGATGTTATATGTTACTGTGTTGGGACTAATCCCCAGGGACTCCATATCAGAAAGCAGCGCCTGCGCTTTATCAAAGGCAAAAACATGGACACATGACTTTATCAGGATCGAATAAGTATGAACATCAGGCTGGCAATCAGGATTACTCTTCATTTCCCCCAATAAAGAAAATGCTTTATCCAACAGACCACTCCTACCATAAGCAGACAACAAAGAAGTATACGATTCATGATTCGCAGCACAACCTTCTTCAATCATAGCTTGAAAAAGCTCATAAGCCTTCTCAGGTTGCTTACACTTCCCAAGCATCACAATTAGCTTTATATACATGCCAGCATAAGGCCTATACCATAGCTGCTCTCTTAGTAATTCAAAAACCTGAACAATAATAATGATAACACTAACAACAATAAGTCCTTACACTTTACTAAACTAAATTAACTTACATAAATGAGTCCTTCGGTATACATATGTGTATCTATTAATCCTTGTTTAACTATAAACATCGATATATATTAGTATATTACCGTAGATAATATCAATGGTTATAATTAAGCAAGGACTAATCTGATGGTTTTTATTTCCATTTGTATAGATATAGCAAAAGCATAAATTAAAAGGATTAATTACTAAAATTCTATGAAGTTTATTTTTAATATACACTTTGATCTTTCCTATTTCAATATTAGCATTTTTAATCCCTAAGGCTTTGATAAGGATATTTACACTTTAGTCCTTGCTCGTAAAACATAAAATTGTTTTCAAGTCGCTGATATTACAATTTAACCACACCAAAATATTAAATTTGATTACACGTCAGTCCGTGACGATGTCATGCCGCAAAACCACTTGAGCACCTCAAAATCATGCAAGTTTCATCAAACAACAATAGAAAAACTATTATTACAGATTACAGAAGGACTAAACGTGCTAATAACGAAACAATAGGGAGCAATGTGCAAAATAAGGTAAACTTGGAAGGCATTTTAGCAAATTAACAGACCTTGAGAGCAGACTCCCATCGCAAAGCAGTGATTCGTTCATGAAGAGCTTCAAGAACAGTCCTCGGAAGCAATTTCTTAGAATTCGTAGGACCTCTTTTCTTCTCTATAATAGCTTTTGTTGCTTCTCTTCTAAGTACCACTGAAATCGCTTTCCTCGATGCAATTTTTCTGTTCGTTTCCTCCTTTTGCTCTCTCGCTTCTCGTTTCCTCTCCTTTTCCCAATCTACTTCTTCTCTCCGCCACTTCTTTACGTTATTATTATCATAATTGTTCGTAGGAGCAAGAACTGAGACTGATTCTGGTTGTTCGGGTTTGGGTCTGTGCTCGGAAACCGGCACTGATGCGTAACATGTTGGTTTCCGGATTGTTGGTTGTTGACGGTTCAACGGCTGCCGGAATGGATAGGTGGAGCTGGAGAGCGTAGCCATTGAATTGTTTCTTAGTTCAGAGACAGTCTCTCCACCAGACGCTAAAATTTTAATATCACAAGGTCGATAGAATTTGTGCATTGATGGACCGGAATAGGCCCATTAAACTAATTGCAAAAGACATATCCCAATTTTTTTTAGAATGTTTACAATTTTTTCTATGAAAAAGAGTTTTTAAAATTTTAAGATTAAAGTTTTATAGGAATATAATACAATGATTTAAAATAAAAATATATTAATTTTTTTTGCTATTTTATTCTAATATTTATTTAAATACGTACTAGTTTAGGTGCATTCTATGGTTACTTTGATTTTTACAAAGTAAAATATACTTTCTTAATAACCACTATTAGATGATAAAATATACTCTCATCCAATGGTGATTAAAAAAAAGTAAAATAAAAGTAACTACAAATCAAAGTAATCATAGAATTTTTCATTAGTTTAATCATAGTTTTTCAATTTTAATAATAAACTAAGACATTTTTCTCAATTCTATCATATTATCAAATTAATATTAAATTTACAGTAAGTTTTTACTAAATTGGCATCATAAATAATTTCTTAATAAATAAAATTGAAAATTAATGAGTCAAACACAATTTTACCAACTTAATAAAGTGATTTTAATTTTAGTAATTGTTTATATTTTAAGCAAAATAATGAGTTTTGTAACAACTCCATTGCTAATTCAAGTCACTGTAAATATGAAGTTAATTGAACGGACTACTGCAATTAAAAAGAAATACTCATGATTTATTGCAATTGACAAGTTGTTCTCGCTTAAACTGAATCTCGGGTTCAATCCCTAGTATATACAATCATGTTAAATTACTTTAGCGGTTGAAAAATCTTTACCGTCCTTATAGTCCTACATGATCGAACCTAATTAATTAAAGTTCAGTGTACTTTGAATACCTATAATTAAAAAAAAATCTTAAAAATAGTATTAGATTTGTAAATAAGTGTGAAGTTGAGAATTTATTACATCACATTTCATTACATTGAGCCAAACACAAGCGCTGCTTTTTAAAATAATAGAGATTCAAATGTTTGACATTAGATCTCATGAAAGCATTCATAATTTTGACTTCAATTTGTACAATATTACATTTTGTAAACCAATATAAATAACTTTCAACATTAAATAAATGAAAATATGTAATGTCCATTTGAACTTCAGTTCGTCAAAGACAAAATGCTATACTTCATTTACCTATTTTCTTTTGATCATAGAAATGGAAGGTATTCCCAAATAATTTACAATTTCCAGGAAGATACAGCTTCCCCCCCAAAAATACAGATTTCAAAAAAATTTATATTATGTATTATGTTTAAACAAGTGTCCAATCATTATCGTCAGGACACGGTGTTTTGTCAATTGCGGATGCACTCTCAGGCTTAGGAGGCTTCTTTAAAAACAAGGACGATTTACCATCAAAGAAGTTAGAGAATGGTTGGCCAGGTGACATGTCTGCGCTACTATCATCTCTTGATGATGCTTTTCTCAGGTTTTTATCTTTGTTGCCAAAGTTAAGGCCGAGCCTCTTAAACAGTCGTCTGGGTTCCCCACCTGACATGGTGATGGTTTCTTCTGCGTGCTTTACTGCCATTATGGCTTCTTCTGGATTTAGCAGTAATCTCTCCACTGTTTCATACACCTAAACCGAAAGATAATGAAGTAAACTATACTTCACAAAAAATCATCATACATGACTTAAACGTTGGACTATTAAAAAGAAAACAAGTCAATGCAGAAGCGTACAATTGTTGATTCTTTTATCTATGATAATTTTTGAATAAACTTGGCAAAGCAAGGAAGAAAGAATAGACAAATTGTATGTTTTTGTTGTGCACTACAAGCATACGCAATCATCTCCAAGTGATAACATACCTGACAGATATCATCCACTTTCTCACTCCAGTTGGTTCCTTGACAAGTGAAGACAATGTAGTCTTTGCATTCATTAAATAACTTTGACACATCGTTGTCGTTGTTGCCAGAGAGTTTAGTCTCGGCCATTACAAACCCTAAACCAAGCTGAATAGCATACAATCAGGCATTATTAGCACCTCAAAAAGATGATGGATGTTGCTTGATTGAGCATTTCCTATCAGATGTGTTAGCACAATAATTATGGTCAAATCATGAAAAACAAAAAGAAACGACTTGACTTGCATCTGTCTTTCTGTTCTTCAAAAAACAAAATGTTTCCTGTTGTGAATGGCATAGAGTTCCATCATATGCATATATAAATTGCAGGCTAATGAAAAACCAAAAGTAGCATAACTTTGGAATTAATTGAAGAAGGATGAAGTTTGATGGCAATAACTTATGATGTTTTAATATTAATTTAAGGCACATGACTTTTAAAGATGAACTATTCTTATATTTCAATGAGCCATAATGGATATGAAGACAAATGTGACATCTTGACATGTATAATACTGCCTGCATAGTGTAATTCAATTAAATAACTTACCAACGAAATAAACAACTGTTCAAACAGCTCAGAAGGAGGAAGGTCCTCTAAGTCATTTAGAATACCTTCTCTGCAAAATTAAAACACCATGCTACTCTTGTAATTCATATAATATTATGCTCACTAACTATAACTCGGAAAAGAAAAAACATATGACAATATACAATATACATATCAAACTTACACTGCCAAATCCTCATCGTATAGGGGAGCCTGTTTAACCGCTGGTACTGCTTTGGATGTTTCCCACAGTTCACGCCACAAGTTACCTATCATCAATGCAAATCACTTATCAGCACAAAGGGGTAACACCACTCCCATTAAGTTGAAGGCACGCCTGACTTCAAGATACTTTAAGTGCTTAAATATTTTTAGAAATAAATTATATCAAGCATAACGTGAGCATTTAAGATACAAAGTAAATCAAAATAGATCGTAATTTCAATTTTCAACAGACATGCATGACACACATCAGTAAAATCCACAACATGCAATAAATATATATACAGTAAAAACAGTCACTACTCACTAGCATACATCTTTTCAGCACTTTGTGCCACCGAAAAAAAAAAAAAAAAAAAGAGAAACAACATTAATCAATGCACAATAATAGTTGTCATAACAAACCTATTATCAGCAGAATGATGATGAATGGATGATTAAACAGAAATTCACTAATTTATTAAGTAAAAAGGATAGGACAAAGGCAAGACCTTCTTTTTGCATTCGACTGCTTAGTTGACCTCTTGTAGAAGATGAATCACCTCCATCAAAAAACTCATTTACCTCATCACTTTCTGTCCAGTCAGGTGGAGAGTGCCACCTCACAAAGTCTTCTAAAATACAACCAGGATTTGCAGCCTAACATATATATATACAAGTAAATACAGAATCCAGTTACATTTGTATACATCTTGATTATGATCAATAAGAAAGATAAACTGCCCAATTCAGAAAAATGTACCTTGAAGGCCTGCATGTCGGAAAGAAGTTGAGAACATCCAGCACCAACACTGATGATAAAAAACAATACAATATATTATTTCCAACTTAATCTCTTAGCTACATATCAACAAGTTTCAAATCTCAAAGACAAAATCATTCCTGAGGCAACAGCAATGAGATCATTATGGTACATAGAAAAAGATGCTTCTTCACAAACTGCTTAATCTATAGCCAATAGCATACATGAATTAAGCATAGCCAAGAAAGTTAATTTCAAAGAATTAATGATCCGGTTTACAGTTCCTGAATAATGTGAATGGATCACAAGTATAGGAAGTTGGAAAAAAGAAATTAAGAAAGTGCACAAAAGAAAACTTCAAAGAACATATTAAGTAGTCAACTGCTTGAATATAAAAATAATTGACTGAGACAAGTAGGAAATACTCAATAAACTAACCTCCCAGTTCGAAGCACAAACTCCTCGTTTTCTTTGATAAGATCTTCTGTAAGCAAAGGCCCTTCCTAAACTCATAGATGCACATAGATCAGGATAATGAAAGTTTAAATGCAAAATTATCTTTTACTACAATTCATTAGCCTTGCCTGCGTAATTGGAGAGTATATGGGTTCACCAGTTTCCAACATGGTTAAATTGTCAGCTGGGTGATCAGCACCCAATCGAAGGACGAGTTCCCCATTGCATAATCTAGCATATAAGATACCACTTGAACCATTCCCTTTAGAAATAACTGGCTCTTCAGAAATTGAACTGGCATCCCTCATTACTGATTCTAGTGATTCAGTGGCAAGATATTGACGCCGTTTCCTTGAGACACAGCAATTGATAACTTGAAATTGCTGGTATAGAAGACAGGAATTTAGATCTGGAAGATCATCCAATGGGATGCCAGGTATATGTAGCTCTTCATACCAAAGTCTTCTCAGCTGCATGTGTTATGATTAAAGCATACTTGTCAGGCAAAGATAAGAATAAAGTGTCATAAATGCTTGAACTTCAAAGAGCAAAGGAGGATGAAATCAGAAGATGTAATAGTTCTGATCCATCATTTTCATAAAAAGAAAGAGAGGGGGAATTTAAAAGAAAAGAAGAAGATGAAGAAGAAAATAACATCTGAGAAAAGGAAGTCACTCTAATGCAGTTACTAGTAAAACGATCTCTGAGTTGCCCATGATATGGTGCCAAATGTCATTTTGGGAAGAAAATTTTTACTATTCAGTTTGTTGTCCAACAAATGTCCATAAAAAGCACTTGAGACTTCATTAAGAGAAGCTTCCTTTTATCAACATAAACCATGCATTCTAAACTTAGCATTAGCAACACAACAATCCTAAGAAATGTTTTCCTTCAGCATTTTGTTATTCATTTTAGTTCAGAAGCAGAAATTCTGCAAAAGCTACTCACTTCAGCAACAATTTTGCACCACAGCAATGCCATTTTCCGCAGGGTTTTAAAGCTTCCGACTACTTCAGATAACTTAACAAGCAAGCTTTCAGGAGGAGAACCATGAATATCTTTAGGCAAAAAAGATGCTTCCAAACCACAGTTGATATTCCTTCTGAGAAACTTCCCCTCTGCGAATATCTTGCAAATATTACAACGGAAGTGAAAGATCATCACAGGATAGTGCAAAACAACCAAGATAAGTAATTATTCTAGCAAGAAACACTCTCTAAATGTCACCTAATCACTAATCTACCTGCATCAAATAGTGAACGCATCAAGGACATAACTTTCTCATCATCACCACCAAACTCAGACACAAGCTTATCCTCCTTGTCACGAAGCATTAATGACTTCATTGCAGCAAGACTCAAGCTTGCCCTCTCCAGAATAGGAGAAGAGCTTCCAGATGATGCCAAAAGATCTTTCATTGACTTGTGTTTCTTCCCACCACTGGAGCAAATATCCAGAAAAAAAAAAAAAAAGAGCAAAAGCAATTAGGACCACCATATACAAATTGGTGGAGAACTAAATGTTTTAGGTTAAAAAAAATTGAATAAAAGGTTTAAAGTTCAAATGTCAAGAACAAAGCTTACTCAATGGCCATAGCAAGTTGCTTCATGACAGATGTGGAAGGAATGTTATTTGGGTTAGTGGCATATAATCCTTCAGCTATGAAGGACACTTGTGAACCCTATAAAAATACCAAATAACCATAAAAAAAAAAAAAGAAATCCCACCATTTATTTAAGCTGATAATGAGATTAAAAAAAACAACACAATTGCAAATAATTCATCCCCCAATCACAAGCCATTCTAGTTCATCTACCACACATGAAAAACCATAAGAATTGATGCATAACAACAAAAATAATTAAACATATACAAAATTCATTACCTTTGCTTCAACATCATTTTTCATATTCAATATGTACAAATTTTCATCATAAAATGGAGCAGCCATTGTTGAATTTTCAACTTTCTCAGTCTGATTTTCAGCTCCTCCTCTTTTTCCTATTCTTATGTTCTTGAATTTATCTTGCCACTCGTGCTTCGCCACTATATTTGAAGGTCTCCACTTCAAATGCCTCCCTTCATGATTACTCTGCATTAACCCAATGTTACACTGTTTTATTCAAAACACCCAACAAGCAGGAACAAAAAAGCAAGCAAAAAACAAAAAGAAATGGGTAGAAATCTACAAGTATCCTTATTAAAACATTAATTTCTAATCAACTTAGTTTAATCCAACTAAATCCATCCCGAAAGATACAACAGCATGCGTGGGAAATCTACAAATGCAACAATTCGATTCAATTCGATTATACTCAGTCAATTCTCATGTTTGTAAAGTTTACAGTTGCTGGAATTCAATTATTTCAATTTCATTTCCAATATACACATTTTCCTTTTCTAACCAAAATAAAAAATCTATAATTCAACCTGCATTACCTATCAAAATTCAAAATTCAAAATTCAAAATTCAAAATTCAAATCAAAATCAATCGCACAGCAAGTACCTTTGACTCGCCTTCATTCTTCACCGTCTCATATTCTAATTGCGTTCTCGATTCTCTATCAGAATCTTTCTCCGATCAAACAGAATATCAACAACACGAAAGAATTCAAACAATAAATAACTGAAACTAGTAAGGAAAAATAAAGAAAAATATCAAAAAATAGGAAAAAATTATTATTTTTCAAAAAAATCTAAGAACCTGCTCGATCGGATGTAAAGTCGGATTTAATATCGGTGAAAACTCGCTCCGCTTTAGCAGCAGCTGAATGGAAGGCTGTCCTTGCTTTGGATACAAAAGAAGGCGCCTCCATATCGTCCGTTTTAAGGTTAAGGTTAGGGTTAAAAAAATTGCAGCAGGTATTATTAGGGATTTAGCGTGCTCAAAGACGAAAATGTTGGCATGATTTTAGGGAGGAGAAGAGAAGGGAAGGCTACGAGGAAGAAGAAGAAGGAGATAAAGAAAGAGGGTGACACCGCAATATGAAACAAAGAGTCTGCCTATTTTAATTTGTTAAGAAAATAAATAAATTAACATATTGGTTAAATTTTTTAAAATAACTTGCAGTTTTTTCAAAAAAAATATATATATATATATTTAAGCTTAAGATTTTTTTTTAAAAATATCCATATTTGAAACTCAGTAAATTTTAATGAATTTATTTTATAAAAATATAATTCTTTTATAATTTATAAAAAATAAATATATTTTTAGAGCGTTAAATTTTTTATAAGTATAAATTTTTATTTTTTTAGAATTTTATATTTTTATAAAACAATAACATATTTTATGAATTTTATATTACTTTAATTTAGAATATATTTTCATATAATCCATTTAAAACACTTTTTACTAAAAATTTAAACGTTGAAATTTTAAAAATATATTATAATATTATTCTTTACGATATGATAAAGATTTCACCAAATATATAAATATATATATAAATTAACTCGATAAATTAAATAAAACAAATTCAAGAAAATAATTGAGCAATAAAATGTCTCAAACACTAAAACAAAAAGTCACAATCCATAAATACGACCAAAACTATTGAGGAATTCTTTGGAGGAAACTACAAGTTACTTCGGCAAAATTCTTTAATTTTTTTTTAATTTAACGTTTCTAGTATCCGGTAGTGACAAAAATTTTAACTAATTTTCTTGTATTTGACATTTTCAATATTCGATAATCACAAGAATTCCGACTAGACCCATAAAGAGAGCAAAACTCTCGTAGCATTTGTTTTCTCCATACATAACACTCAAATTTGATATCTTATTCAATAAAATCTAAACTTCTTACCACTTGAACCAATAAATAATGGTTTAATATTAGTTCACTTTGTTTTGTCCATAGAGTACTAAAAGTGAATAAACAATTTAACTCTATTGTAATCTCATAAATGAGATATTATAAAGAAAAATTCATGATATACAAGCTTCTAAATTGCCTAAATCCAGCTTTTTATCACTAATAATTATTGAGATTATTTGGTAATAACTTTTCTCGCTTAAATGATATTTTAAACTTAAGTCATAATATATGTATCATGTTAAATTAATTATTAGAATTTTTTTATCATTCTTGTGGTTTTCACTTAAATAATGTTTTGAACTCAAATTATAGTATATACATTATGTTAAATTAGTTGTTAGGACATTTTTATCATTCTTATGATTTTCACTTAAATAATGTTTTGAACTCGAATCGCAGTGTATGCTTCATGTTAAATTAGTTGCCAAGAAACTTTTATATAAATTAAATATATATCTAAACTGAATCGAATAAATTAAAATCTAATAAGTTATGAATAATTACAGATCAAATTGAATTAGTTAAAATTAAATGGATATATAAAAGTTTTTTTTTTTTAAAAAACAGCCTTTTATCTAGTAAATGGAAAATTCATATCACAATTAAATTTTACTTTTCTTAATTTATTATCTAAAAAAACTCATCAACTATCCATACAAACAAATCATTATTGAGCATATAATTAAATATAATACGATTAAAAGTTTGACATTTTTTTGGTGTTCTTTTTGCTGAGCACATAAACACCATGCATTCACTAGTTGACAGCTTTGTGTTTATCCCTGTATGGATGATGTAGCCTATGCAGACCAATTCCAAACCACCGTCGCAAGGATATACAGCAAAAAATTATCCATGAGTCAACCGCTGCTTAGTTGTGATTACTTGCAAACTTGAACTAAACTATCATTTAAAATTATCACTGTAGATAAGCAAAGGATTAAGTGATGGTATTTTATGTATACTTTTGACCATGAGCTATTTGGCCACTCGCGACTTAAATTCATGATGAGATTATCAGCGAGAGAGTAGTTAAGTGGTAATTACTTTCAAAGGCATTTTAAGATGCAGAATTCGATTTTTACTGTTATCGATTTAAAAAGGGAGAGTTGCCCCCTTATTGTACAATCCATTAATACTAAAATTATATGACCTTTTAATTTATCAAAAAATTCATGACGAGACTGTCTATTTTTTTCTCATAAAAAATTTTTATATTACACCCAACGGCAGTTGTCTAATATAAAAATATATTTTTTTTTATTTTTATTAATAGAGCGTTTTATATTTGATTTATGTCACACATCCATCCACAATCCCATATAAATAAAAATCTTCCTTTTACAATTTAAAGTAGGTGATTTTTTTTCTTGCAACACAATTAATAATGTAGTTGATTCAACTCTCATCTTTTTTTATATAATAACACAAATCTGTAATCAAGAGATAAAAAAACTGTATAAAAATATGTCTATTCTTTAAAATTTTGAAATACATTCAAAATTCTTCTTTTGACAATCAAATATTTTTAATCTGATATTATTTATCTAATCAACATATATAAATAAATTAAATAATTAATCTAATTATGCAACAACAACAACAAAATACACAAAAAAAGATGTTAGTCTTGAACTAGTGCGCTAGTACAATATGAGAAAAAGTTAAATATTAACTTTAAATTTTAGATATTTTCAAAAAAAAAAA
>CATIWK010530059.1:0-19290 GCA_949634005.1 Mallotus japonicus
CTGCAGGGAAGGGAAAAAGAAGATGGTGGCGAAGAAGGCTGTCCGCTGGTGGTCAAGATGGCGGTCTGGTGATGACAGGAGCTCCTCAGGGGCAACAATGGTGGTTGTCTTAACCAAAGAAGAAGAGGGAAAAGAAATGCAGGGGAAGAGGGAAAATACCCGAAGAAATGAAAAGCAAAAGTGGTCTGAATGCTTTGACTTCATGTTTCTTGTTTTTGTTTTTAAACAATAATAATAATAATAATAATAAGTAAAACCTCAACAACTCATTAAAATATACACACATATACATATAAGTTCTCAACACACAAATATATATATATATGAATATATATATACAATAACCCAATAAAATTTAATTAAATTAAAAATATTAAAAATAAATAAAATTTTTTTATCAAAAACTCGGGTCTTAACAACCCATGACCCATTAAGCAAATCTGAAGCATCAGGCTTGCCCAGTCTTTGAAACTCGCAAGCCCTCACTTTTCCAGTTTTAGACCAATCTGAAATCTTATCATAACTCAAAGAACCATTCTTCATATAACTATCATCAGTATGATTATTCACTCTAGGCTTAACACTCCAAACAACTTCATTAACCAAATTAATACAAGAATCTTCACTATTATTCAACACAATAACCAATTGAACAGAAGAAATAAAATTTAAAATAGAAGAGAAATAAGGAGTTAAATGAACACTTACAACAAGAGTAATAAAAAAGGCACCACTAAAAAAAAAAGCATCTTGTTATGGCTTAAATGCCAACCAGCCATACTCATGGGTACAAATAACACAACCAGCCATACCCATGGGTACAAAATAACCTCCAAATATAATTCTTTTTGCTTTTTTTAATCAAAGAACCTATATATAGTAAAAGAAAATCACCAATCTCACATCATGACCAAGATCTTGATTGAGGAGTCGAGAAGGGTAAAGACGGTATTCTTTTTTGGTATTGGTTTTGGTTTTGAATTGAATAAAAGAATTTTTTTTTTTATTTTTTATTTTTTGGGTTGTGAGGTTGAAGGGTCAAGAAATGTAGAAGAAGAAGAAGGGTTGAGTTTAGTGGTGCAAAGAAATTATGAACGAAGGCAAAGGCAATTATTGTTTGATGCGGATTGATAGGAATGGAACAACAACAACAAAAATCATCTCTCCTTTCTTTTGTTTATCTTTAAGAAGATTGAATGAAAGGAAACCCTAAGATTTCAATCCAAAGGAGAAGAAGAAGACAAAAAGCTATGAAAATATAGTATGGTGTGGTTGATGGCATAAAAATATAGTATGAGTTGGCTGCAATATGTGAGGTCTAACTGACACATATACACTTTCCGTTTGATTTAATGGAATAGGACTAACGAGCAACCATTTAATAGCTTATAGGACTCAATTAAAAAAAAAACAATTTTTTTAGAACTTGATTGAAATATTTGAAAAGTTATAGACTTGTGAATTCATTATCCCAATCATAAACCATCCCAAATCTGTTGCCAATTAGCAACGGCCATGACTAAAAGTGGGCAAAAAAAATTAGCGACTACCAAGCCTCCATTGCAAACTCTATTGGTTGCTAAGTTAGCAACGGATTTGCTAAAACCTTTTCTTTTTGGAGGTTTTTTTTTTTTTTTTTATGAGTTCTTTTTGGAGTGTTAATACAAGGAAACATCTTATATACATCTTCTAATAATATCAAGTAGGAGTATTTGTTAAGACACATTATCCAAAATCTTGGATTCATCCTCATGCTCCATTTGTATAGCATAAAAATCAGCATACAACATCTACATCAAATAACAAATTGTCATTTAGTATAAAGCAAATAAAAACACATTTACTGAGAACCCTAATTTTTCAAATATAACAAAGACAATAATCAAATATATAAGAATCCAAGTTCAAGTAAATTTAATATTATTTCGAAATTAAATGCTCCCACAAATTTGATGTAAACAAAATAAAAAAAATTTACTGAAAAACCCCTAATTTTTCAAGTATAAAAAAATTAATTAGGTATGTAAAAAATCAAAGTTCAAGTCAAAAAAACGTCATCCCATGATAGGTGCTTCATAAATTTCAAGTAAACAAATTTAATGGGGACAAATGTTTATTCATTTACACATGTTATTTTCACATGTTACTTTCAAATTTTACCTTCAATTAGCGGAACCAATTAATTTTTAGTTCAACTATGAGTCTGCTTCTTTCAGGTTAAATAAGCTCTCTGAGAAATTAGCTCTTATGGATTATAAAGCGACGGATCAAAAGAGGAGAGAGAAGAAATAAAGTGTTAAATGCAACGGGAGGAAAAGAAGAAAAAAGAAAACAAAATCCAGACTAAAATTTGTAAAAGAAGAAAAAAGGTAGGAGGAAAAGCAGTAGGACATTGATTTTCCATATATATATATATTTCTTGAGGTTTGATCTATCATATTATTTGGTTCCAATATTTTTGATAATTAACTTAACTATCTTTAAAGTTTTGCTTCGTTAAATTATTGCATCCTTACCATTTAATTTACCATTAAATAAACCAACTTAAAAAACAAAAATTTCTATTTGATCCTTGAACTTACAATATAATTTTAAATTCATTTAGTTTTTTATTAAATTAATATAGATTTCTTGATTTATTATGCTTCTATAATAATAATTATTATTATAATAACTAAATAAATTTTTTTAACATAAAAATCAATTTAAAACATACTATTTACAATTATCACTACTCTAATATGACTTTATAATTACTACTATATTAATTAAGATTTATCATATTGACACATATTCAATTATCAAATCTCATTAAAATATTTTACAAACACATTATTTACAAGTCCTTCAAAAATTACAATTATCAAATCTCATTAAAAAAATTTATTTCAGCATGGCAAGCCTCATTTAGGGTGCAATACCAATCATAAAAATTAATTTCATAGTAGTATGGTAAACACTAGTTGATAAATGCCAATTCCATAAATGACATCATCATGATGTCAATTACAAAATTGAGTACATGCAAGTATGATAAATTATAATCAATGAAATAATGAATACATAAGTCGTATTAGCACGATAACAATGAGTAAAATTGAGTTCAAATCAATATGATAAATCTTAATTAACATAGTATTGATTACATATTTCTATTGGAGTAGTGTTATATAATTTCAAATCAATATGTTTTAGATTATAGTAATTATTGAATGAAGCAAAACTTCAAGAATATTATAATAATTATTGAAAATACAGGAACCTAGTAGTATAATACATCAAACTGAGAGATGTTATAGTAATTAACCCTTAAAAATATAAATATTAAACTTTTGAAATGATTATATTTTCAATATTTGATAAATATATGTATTAATTTATACATTTGCATTTATTTCTTTTTTATTATTATATATTTTTAATACAATATATTTTATTAATTAATTATATTAGTATAATTTATTTTATGTTTACGAAAAATTAAAGTAAAATAATTATTTTATAATTATAATTTTAAATAATTATATTTTTATAATTATAAAATTAGTATGATTTATAGGTACAGAGAGAATGTTGTAGTAACAGCTCTGAAATTAAATGAAGCAATGGCATGCGCCCTTTTTAGTCGGACCAGCAGGCATCAGGCATGTGGGACAATGAGACATTAAGCACCTAAAAAAGCATGGAATATCATCATTTATAAAGCATGAATTTATATTCGGTGGAAAAAATTACTTACTACACATATGGGCCTTAGTGCTTTGCTACAATTCATCATTGCTGTATGACTTTACTTTACGCAAAAGTGCTTAGAGGAGCCAGATGAGATTTGTTAGCTTAGACAACCCTTCAAATTGCAGCAACTCATTTTGGCCATTGGCCACCCACAGCAGAATCAAATATTGCATATAAGCAAAAACCAGTTGCACTTATTATAGGATTAACTGGATGCGATGATTGCGTGTGCATGAACAAAATCCTGATTATGTTCATGTAATGCTCGGCATTAATTATCTTTTGTTTCCTGCTTGACTTTCTTTGTTTAATTTTTTTCTTAGCCTTTTATAACCCTTTTTTCTTATCTTCTCCTCCTCAGATTTCAGTCTCTCATTTCCGTAGAATTGTAAATTTTATTCTACCAAATATAATGAAGCAGAAAACCCAACTCGTTTAATTAATAGAGAGAGAGAACGGGGTGCATGATTCCAGAAATTTGGGATGAGGGGCAACAGGTTTAGATTGTCAGATATGATACCAAATGCCTGGTTTTACAAGCTCAGAGACATGAGCAAAAGCAGAAAGCAGTGCACTTCTGACTCCTTCAAGAAAAAATCATCCTTAGCAGCATCACAAAATCCCAACATATCTCAGCCAAGCTACACTTATTACTTCAGTACAGAACCCAGGAGAACAGGTAAATTCTATACTCCAAACCCAAAATCCTCAGATACTCGTTCTCCTGATTCTCCAAGAAAATCATCCAAGAAAAGGACTCAAAGAAAAACCATTTACAAGCCTTCTCCTAAACTTCTCTTCTCCGCCTCCTCCCCTTACACTAATGATGATTATAGCTGTCACATAACTCGCAACATGGGCTGGACCAAGTCAATAGATGATCAGGCTCATCAATTACCAGACTACTTCGGCTCCCATTCCGAAAGTAACCCAAGTGAGCCTGACTTCCATGAATCTCTTGGATATGAATCAGAGGATGACGAACAAGAAGATGATGATACTTGCATAGCTTGCAATTATGCATTGGATAGAAAACTTGCCTCCTGTTCTTGCTCTTGTAAATGTAAAGTTAGTTCTTCAACTTCTGATATTATCATTGATGTAAATGGTGAATCCTTCGAAAGTAATGGCAAGAAGATGGATGGGTTCAACACTATTTCCGAAGTAGAGTTAACTCCTCTATTAACGAAGCCAACAAAATTTAATGAGACTACTCGCACTAAGTTTAGCAGAAAATCATCTAAGTTGGAGGAGCTAAGCCCCCATGAATCTCTCTCCCTAAAAATTGTCAAGGAAGAAAGGGTACTTGGGAGTCAGAAGAAGCAAAAGAACAATAATTCTGTCAAAAAAAGATCTTCATCATCAACTTCTGTGGGAATAAGACTTCGAAATAACTCCCCAAGAATTGCAAGTAGAATGACTCGGGCATCTTGTTCACGGAAAAGCACGTCAAGGAACAAGACTCTGTCAGAGAGCTTTGCGGTAGTTAAGTCCTCAGTTGATCCACACAACGATTTCAAGGCTTCAATGGTAGAGATGATCATAGAAAACAATATCAGAGCTTCAAAGGATTTGGAAGATCTTCTTGCTTGCTATCTTTCACTCAATTCAAAAGAATACCATGATCACATTGTCAAGGCATTTGAGCAGATCTGGTTTAGCATGACTGATCTTGGCTTGTAAATTTTTTTTTTATTTTTTATTTTTTCACTTGCTAGTTATATAACAACTTTTGAAGGGAGAGAATGGAGTGAGGAGCTTATTTTGAACACTTTTGAAGCAAGCTCCCTTCATATCCCATCAAATAAGCCTAATCTAATATTATGGGACTCAATTGACATTTTGCATGTTTATTTTATAGTATTGCATTCTCTACTTCTACCTCTTCTTCTTTTCTCTTATGTTGTAATTGTGAGCTGGTGTTGGAACTTATTATGATCTTATGCGTTGAAATGCAGCCATTTTGCATGTTGTGATATCTTTCATTGATTTGTAAGATGGGATTTTTACTGAGGTTTATGGTATTAGTGTTGTCACATCTGATAGGTATGTGATCAACATCAATGTCATAATCTTTAAGTTGTTTTTGCAACAATTAATAAACATAATATCGGATCTACTTACGGTAAAATAAAGAAGAGACCCAATCATACCTGTATAGTACTTTTCATCAACCGATTTTCCACTCTCATCCATCCTAAGTTTGGTTGTGGCGCTCATAGGTGTTTTCCTTGCCTTAACTCCCTCCATGTCAAATTTCTTGAGGTTGTCCCCGTATACTTTACTTGATTGATTAAGATCTCATCTTTGAAGTACAAGGAAGAATTTGAGTTCACCCATCATGCTCATCTCAAACTCACTTTGCATCAACTTAGAAAACTCCTCATATAAGCACTGATTAGTAGCACCGAATATAATGCCATCAAAATATATTTGCACAATGAGCAAGTCATTGTTGGATTTCTTTATGAAAAGAGTTATATCAACTTTTCCTTTATTGAATCCCTTCTCAAACAAAAAGTTACTTAACTTTTATATTGTTGATGTCAACGTGTCGACTCGGCACTATTTAGATCATGATCCCTTTTTCCTTGTTATGGGAAAACAAAGAGAATGTGAGAGGAATACTGGAAGAGCTTCTAGGGATAGCATTAACGCACTTATAATCTCATGACCCAGCCATGAGAAATAGAGAGTCACCACTAAATATCACCCGAGAAATTGTCCGTTTAAGGACTAAGCAAACTCGAATCCCTCGCTTGGAATCAAATTCACTAGTAGGATAAAGCATCAGGTTTGAATGCCAATGTCAGTAGAAGTAGACTCTTTATATTCGAGGCACCCCCATACTGTCCAGATGTTGAGCAAGGCCAACCATACTAGTTAACACAATACTTCCAAGAAATTTTCACTATTTTTTATCAACCACTATATGTAAATGCAAATACAACATATAATATATAGTGAAGCAACTACGACTGCATCATCTAAGACACACAGTCATACCTGATTCCACGATGCGAAGTCATGGAGAAGGCCACATGGCTGTGTGCATTTCATGCACAACTATGTGCATAGATGCTACCTTTTTAAGAAAGTCAATTTTTAGGGTTTTTATGGAACAATATAAAAAGGGGAATGTTTTGCTCCTAAAAGAAAAAAAGGAGAGAGAGGAGGCTGTTATTTTGATAGAATTCTACTTTTCTGTTCACAATAATTATTTTTCTTTTCAATTTTAATTAGATAATTTAGAACTCTATTCAATCAAATTATTGGATTGAAGACTAAGGAGTGAGAATCAAGAACATCATCCATTGAGTGGAATAGAAAGGGTTTTTTTTCTATTATTCTTGATTTTATTTTTATTTAATCATGAATATGTTTGGATTCTTCATCTTTTGTTCTTCTTTTCTAATTTCTATGAGTAACTAAGTAGGTTAATTAGGGTTTTAATGCACTCGGCTCAACATTAACTTAATTAAGTTGAATTCTTGATAAAAGGATATTTATTTCATAAGAGTTATTGTACTTAATGCTTTTCATAGGCTTGATCACCCTTTAAATTGAACTAGACATTAGAATTAGATTGAGAGATTGATTCTAGTGAGAAAAATAATAACAATCTATTAATTCAAATTTATTTACCCGAGAGACACTTCAATATTAATATTCCTTAGGAGATTGCTTTAATAAATTGATTATGATAGGTTAATCGTGCTAGTGAGAGCTAGGGAATCGAATAAATATCATAGTTGATTAGTTGTGAGTGTGTTTAAGAGAGACCATCACAATTTTTAAGATGCTTTGGAAATGAAATAATATTCATAATAAATAAGAAGTTGACACCATCTCTAAATAAATTGAGCCGGGGGAATTAAACCCTAACGTCTTTAATTATATAGATTTTATGATAAGATTTGTATTGTTTTATATTTACTTTGCTTTTATTTTGCTCATTAAAATTTTCGTTAGTCTAGACAAGAAAAATATTAGGAGTAGCTCAATAATTAACTCTATCTCTGTGGGAACGATATCTTTTATTACTATTTGTACGATTTCGTCCACTTGCGAATAACACACATCAAGCATCCCTGCCACCTTAGGGAACTTTAATTTTTTATTTTCAAATGAGCATTGCTATAAACCTAACCTAACTTATGCACACTTAAATCACACACATCAGTAACTCAAAATTGAATTGTTAAAGTATCATACACATGGTCAACATGAAGCTTTAGCAATATGGATGATAGGCTTTAAGCAAGAGAAGTAGTCTTCAATTGATTGGCTTTTGCCATGGCTTGAAGCTAATTTAGATGAAGCTTACCCAATTTTGATTACTATGAAGCTTACTTTGTTTTAAGCTTAGAAGGAAAAAATACTTATAAAAGTATGAAATATAAATACCTTCTCAATTGAAATAAGGATAACCATAAGAAGATGGAGAAGCCAAGATTAAAAATTATCTATAGGATCACCAAGGAATTTGCCAGTCTAGTTTACTTTGCTTCTCAGTCTTATAAAAGATGTTATTCTTCTAATAATGCTAAATGGAGCTTTTGGCAAAGAGGAGATCAATCATTATATGTACCGAATTAGATGTCAAAATTAGTCTCCATGAGATAGCTTAAACATGCACATAAGTAAGTACATAACTCTCTGTCATAAATCCAATTTTGACTATCCCTAAAAATAGTCCAATGATAAAAATAACATTTCGAAGATGACAAGAGTCTGTCTATTCGTACTACTTCTGAAGGATGTAAAAGTCTGAAAAACCTAAAAATACCTAAATCAGACTTACAAGGTGATAAGTCGATCACTGAATCATTGAGTCGCATTCCAATTTGACGAAATAAATTTTCGAAATGATAGATCACATGTTTCGAACAAATCATCGCTCAAAAGCTGAGAGCCTGTCAAACCAGTGTTCGTCTTGAAAGAGCGGGATTCGATTTAGTGAAAACAAAAGCCGATTTAACAAAATGGAAGTTCAAAACACCTCCGCAAGACCCAAAAACCTCAAAAACCCAAAAAGAAAGTATGAAAAGACCTAAAAACTGCATTTGCAAAAAAGCACGCATAAGTGGGCGTGTGTGCATGCGTCTTAGGCATATGGACACATGTTTTACATATATGCATTGTCATACATCAAGTTTTGACTGTCTCCGAAAGCAATCCAATGATGAAAATAGTTTATGAAATCAATATGAGAACACGAATTGATATTGCTTAGGAGCGTGCAAACCTAAAACTAAAAAATAAAACCACCTAAACCTAAGAACGAATCCTCGAAACAACGAACTCGTTATCGACTCAGTCTATCAAAGTCTAAACTAGTAAACCAAAAACTTAGGATAGCGAGTCGTGAGCTCAAGGTAATCATTACGAAAGCATGACTGCTCGAATGTGTAATTCATTAAACTGAGACTTTTTTTACAAAAATGGATTGAGATTGACCGAAAATGATGACTAATTTGTCAATTCAAAAGTCCAAAAAGACCTTTTCCAACTTTAAAAGCCTCAAAAACCTCACTGAAGTAAAAACTGGACACTTAAAAGCTTGAAATTCATTGAGGAACATGAAAATACACACGAGAGCTTATAGCTCATGCACTCGAGCGTGTAGCTCGCATGCTCGAGCATGCGCCCAAGCGCACACATGCACACTCTTACACGCAAACACACGTAGAAATGTGCGAAACATGTATAAAAGACTTGATTTTCGACACGAATGCACACACATATGTGATTTGCATGATCGAACGTGTGGATGCATGCTTGAATGTACGTGCACGCTCAGACACATAGACACTCGCTCAAACATGCGAAAACTTATTCTCCCTCCCCTCTATGTTTATAAATAACACTCTAAACCTCATTTTTTAAGGGGGAGGAACTTTTCAAAAACTAAGTCTTCACTCTACCGAATTGAAGACTCAGGACACCTTGAAACACTACCTAAACAGTCTTTTTCTTCTTTAGTTATTGATTAGTCACACTTTTGACACCAAACCGAGCCTCATCACTATTAAAACATGCTCCAAAGGTAATAACTTTTGCATCAAACACGATTCCTATGAGAATTTAACAAGGATAGCTCAAACGCTTACTCAAAACTAGTGTTTCTACTCCTAAAACGATCTTAGTCAAACCTTCTTAGGACCAAACAATCATTTTTGCACGTTTTCTGTACAATTGCATCTTCTCTCTTTTACTCCAATTCTTCTTTTTATTTTTATGCGACCACCAGTTTTGGAAATTTTGTGTTTTGTGTGAAGAGACTAGCAATATTCCATGCTAATTGTTTGCATTTTCGTGATTCAATGCATTTTGTTGCATTTTTTGCATTTTCTCTATGCTGCGACTATAGATCTGCTAAAATAAATTCGTTTCAATTACAACATTTGCATTTTTAGCATTTTATGCATATTCTATGTCATTTTTATCAAAGAATCATTTCCATTATCATTTTCATATAATCTAAATATCATCTTGGCATTTTTCTTGTAAAAATCACATTTCCTACGTATTTTCTATCAAGACAGCCTTTCTACATATTTTTTTTATTAAAATAAGGTTGAAAATAATGTTCTAGTGATAATTCTGTAAATTTTGATGCAATTTTTATGATTTTCATCACTTGTGCATTAAAATTAGTCTTCTCATTATAATCTGCATTTTCTGCATTAAAAATCATTATTTTGACATTAAAATATCATTCTGCTTTCATTTTTGTCATTTTTAGTATATTTTTACATAAAAGTTTTATCACCAAAATATGAATATTTCATATCAAAATCATCATCCTCAGTATTATCATCATCAAAATTGCATTTTTATACTTTTCAGTAGTAAAAGTTGCATTTTCATCATCATTGAAACATTAAAACCTAAAAATTGTCAAATTTGCATCTAGAGTATGCATTTCCGTCACTTGCATTCAAAACTATACTTTCATTAATCGCATTAAGAAATGCACTTTCATTATTAGCATTTTAAAATGCATTTTTATCACTTGTGCTCAAAATGCATTTTCTATCAAGAGATTGTATTTTTCAGCTAGAGCTCGGTCCAATGATGCTTCCATTGTTCATTTTTATTTCAATTATCAGTATTTCTACTTTATTTTTTAGGTTGTTGGTAAATATCATCATCTCATAATAAATATCATCATTTCATGTCATTTTGTTATGTTCGCATCTTTTAATTGCTTTTGTCATTTACCTCTTACTTGCTGCCTATTCAAGTGAATGAATGAATGCCCATACTCATGTTAAGCCTTGTTTTGTAAGTGCATTTTAGACCTAGAACTAGATTTACATTTCTGCACTTCTTCTCTTTCAAATGTATTTACAAGAAAGCAATATAATAATTGTAATTAATTTCTTCACTTTTCGTCATTAATCATTGTATCGTGTGAATGTGTATATAAAGTGTCATTCCAAAACTAGGGTGCTGCGATAGCCATGTATAGAGCATTGCATAATGAGAAATAGTCAGAAAGTAGATGCAATCTTTCGAACCAGGAATCTCTACTGGGGACGGTACTCATTGAGCGCCCCGATATGGTCCCTTACATTTTTTTGAGAAATTGGGTGCTAACTCCACAAACACAAATGTCTCGCATCCTCTTTAAATAAATCATTTGTTCCTATCCCATAAATGGAACAGATCGGTCCCTTTCATTATATTTTGATAAAATTGCCATGCCCCATTCCATCAAATTTCCTCAATCGCTCATATGCGCACACCTATTTTTTACTCATGCGCTCTAAACTGTAACTCCGATTGCGCACACATTTGTATCATATAGACACACATAAAATTTCATGTAGACATGCATGTTTTGTGCGTGCACGTGCTAATTTTCACCGTCTATAAATACCAACTCCTCCTTTCATTTTAGGGGGCCCGTTTACACTCTGCCGAATTCAAAACTCAAGACTCCTAATTTTGATACTTTATACATATTTCCTTTCCTTTTTTCTTATTATTTTAGACTGAATTGAATTGAACCTAGCTTCATTTCTGTCAAAGCACGCTTCAAAGGTTACAAATTTACATTTCTCATATCATTTTCACTCTCTTGACAATGACAGCTTGAAAATCACATAAAGCAAAAACTTCTAAACTACAAAACAAGCTCAGTCGAATCTTAGGACAAAAATAAATCATTTTTACATGTTTAATTTTCTATTAATCCTTCATATTCTCTTCTACTCCAATTCTCTATTTTATTTTTCTACTGCTAGCAAATTATGAACTTGTTATGATTTTTGCGGTAAGACTAGCAATTTTGCATGCTATTTGAATAATTGTTGCATTATTTCCATTTTATTAAACTATCATTTTGCATTTTCTAGCCTCGAACATGTGAAGATCATAAAAATATCATTTTTACAACTTTTCTCAATACTTTGCATTTTTATCATTCATAAATTATATTTATCATAAGAATCACATTTTTACATTAAAAATTACTTTCTTATATTATTTCTGTGTTTTATGTGAAAAAGCATCCTTTTTCATATAAAATTTTCATTTCTTTATCAAAAATGTCAAATTTATTATTTTTGCATTTTCTCTACATTTTTATTGTCAAACTCACATTTTGATATAAGTTTTGCTCTTTTGCATAAATTCTGCATTCTTAGCATAAAAGTTGCATTTCAACACAAATTTTACATTTTTGACATAAATTCTACATTTTGATGTCAAAATATCATTTTTTATATCAAAATGATGTTTTAACATAAAGTTTTCATTTTTACTTGAAAATTTAGATTTTTCATGTAAAGTTTCCATTTTCGATCCAAAATAATCGCTTTCGCATCAAAAAGTCATCATTTCTACATGCTAATTGCATTTTCATTATCTCAATAAAATTGTTCTTTTTCATATTCAAAACCACATCATCCTCAATGCTTAAAATCATGTTTCTCGCATTTCTGCATAAAAATGCATTTAATCATATCAAAGCCACATTTTCGGGCTAGAGCCATGTCCATAGGTCCAATGATGAAATCCTACACACAATAAATCAATATAGTATTTTGCATCATTTTCCTGTCATTTATGATTATTTTGTTATCATTAGTAATCATTCTATCATAATTTCATCGTACTACCTGCAAATGCACATGATTAAACGACTATATTTACCCTTCTAATTAAGTGAACATTTCCTGCTCATTTGCTATCTATTTGAACGAGTGGATGAAGTGCACATATATGTGCTAACCTCTGTTTTTGTAGATGCTTATTAGATCTAGGATTAGATTTACTTTTTTGGATTTTTTTTATTTCAAATGTATTTACTAGGAAAGTGATGTAAATAATTGTAATTAATTTCTTTACTTTCCGTTTATTATATGTTATGTTGTGTATGTGTACATAAACTGTCATTCTGAAACTAGGGTGATGTGGTAGCCATATATCAATTATTGTATAATGAGAAATAGCCAAAAAAGTATATGCAACCTCATGTACCTGAAATCTCTACTGGGGATAACACTCGTTGAGTGACCTGATGTTGTCCCTCATCTCTTTTTTTTTTTTTTGAGAAATTGGGTGGTGACTCCACAAACACAAAATGTCTCACATCCTCCTAAGACTAAACCTTTGACCATGTCCCACAAAACGAAACGGATATCCCTTTCTATAAAATTACCCTTCGAAGTACAAAAAATCCCAAATCCTTCGGTTGCTCATACTTACTATTTGTTGTTCCCACATTAAGTCAACCTTGACTTCTTTCATTCTTTTCAAACAATCTAGTTATACTTAAAGCCATAAAAAAAAATCTTCAAAAGCCTGAATTTCTTGAATATGCTCACCTCTTATCTTCTCTTAGTCATGCAAAGGAGAAGAACCTTAGTCAGCTACTTTCTTCTAGGTTAATGTTTCTTAAGATTAAAGGCCAATCATCTCACTAAAGGACTTTAAAAATTATTTTTCATATAAATTTAACAAAAAAAATTGTATAATTGGCCTTATGAGGATTTATGGACAAGAGGCAGAATTTTATTGATTCGACTAAAGAAAGCTAACCTTTGAAAGTCATTGGAATTAGGCCGAATAATTAAAGATAATATGATTATGAAGGGTGAGTTACAAGAAAATATAGTTGGACATGGGGGGGGGGGGTGGGGGGATTAATAAAGCTTCAATTGTCTAGTAACCATATGAGGGTTGTATACTTTTACCTACATTTATTATTTATTAGGTCAAGGTTGATCCTAAAGGGAAGCTCCCTAATAACAAAAATGCTTACCTAGGCCAATTACTGATAATTTATTTTTTTGCAAAATAAGACTTAACAAATCCATTGAATGCCTAAACAGGGCAATAACTTAGAGGCAAGAAAAGATAGAGGACTTTATTAGGTTAGTTTTGGGCATTATAGAAGAATTAAAATAGTTCAAAAAATTAATCCAACTTATAGGTGAATTGTGCTAGCTAAGGAGCATAGCAAGAATAGATTTGATAGTTAGGCGTAGTAGGAAACTTGGTAATTCTAGAAAATAAGCAAGTACCCATAACTGTAACATTTAAAAGGGGCCTCTACAAGACTTTCCAATTAGTCTATAGATGGGATGAGGTTATTTATGCCTTTTTATAGGTGACTCAAAATGAAAGGACCAAAGGTAAGTTGTTACCTATTGGCCAACGCAATAAGTGGAAGGTCATCTTTGATTACCTTTATAAAGCTAGTGAAAGTAATAAATTTATAAAAAGGAAAGCAACATGTTTGGTCTTCTATGACTCAGATATAGGTTTTATGTTAATGGAGATAAAGGTTGAATAGGTGACATGGTCCTTCTTGAAGGATATGTTATGACTTCATAAATCAGTCTTAAATGGAGGGCTTACTTAAGCACCAAAAGGAGAAAAGATGAACATGACAATAAGGTCGTATAGAGTAATGGTCATTAAGCAATCTTTAAGCATGGATGAATTAACAAACTGAGACTAGAAGAGTGAAACAATTGAAAGAATATTTTTATTAATAAAAATTTTGGTCTTAAAGAAGATAAGGTCAAATATTCCAACATCTTTCCAAGTTTAGTTAAAGAATGGTTCTAATTGGGCTAACCATACTTAATACTTCTAAAGGGATTTGGCCAAAATTGAATGTGAATATTTTTTTAGGGAAAAGGAAAATTTTGGTGTTCCAACTTTTCAAAATTTTACAATTAAATGTTCCAACTTTTATTTATTATAATTTAATGTGTGAACTTATTAAAAACTAAGAACATGGTGTCTTTTACAAGTAAACAACAAGTATCCAGTATATAAATGCTGAGGTGGTAGAATACTTAAAAAGAAATGCTTATATGGCTTTTGCACATGTGAAACATATGAATTACAAGTATGAGAATACAATATTGCCCTTTAAATCACCTTCCTAAATTTCATTCCTTAATTTTATCTCTCTTTTCAAACCAGCTTGTCTTCCCCATTCTAAACCATCTGATAACGAGTCAACACTTCTCTTACTATTTGCTTTGTTTTTTTAGATAAGAATTATAAGATTTTTCTAAAAAATAAGAGCATATTGATAACGATAAAGATGTAGAGCTCATAAAGAATTAAATAAACTCTAAAATAATAACACATATTAAACAAATATGAAACAAAATTGAAGAACAAATAAGTAATTGACATGCCAAAGAATTTGGGAAGAAGGTAAAAGAAAGAAAGAAAGAACCTTCCAAACCAATAAGAGTAAAAAGGTCTCTAAACCCCAAGTGCTTCGGTCAACATAATCACTATTAAAGATAAAGAATCAACTATGACATGGGATTCCAACATCATTCAAGAGGAAAAGGAAATTGTGCTCAACAACTACAATTGAAGAATAAAAAAATGAAGAACATTTCTTAATTCTGATGCAATTGGGCTATTTGTGGATGACCTTAGAACTAAAGAAAAAGGAAAAAAATCTTTCATTTTAAAAGGAACTCCCATTAGCTTATCTTGAAAAAATGGAACCATTTTCAGCAGAAAAAAAAAAAAAAGCAAACATGACAACATATAAAAGAGATGTTTTCAAATTTTTTCAAGAAAATAAGTATGAATAGAATTTTGCTGATGTGGAGTGTGAAATAGATAGACACTTTAAAAGATCATGAATCATATATGAACAGAGAAAGTGAAATAATTTTGAGTTTATGTATAAGACTTGAATGACAGAGAGAAGACAATCATTCACTCATGTTCTTATATATGTGTGTATATGTAACAACATTTTGCTGCTATTTTTGTGTGTGATTTTTCTCTCTTCACCCAAAGTCCTCTTCCCTTGCAAACTTAGCACAAAAACGGTAAAGAAGAATGAGATCGAAATTTCCTAAGTCCCTAATCCCCAATTCCAATTTTTTTTTACTTTAGTTAGTAAAAGAAGGATTTTTTGTGTAATTTCACATTTAATTTAGGTCATATGCAAATTATGTGCTTCAACTTCACTAACATGGTCATCACGTTAGCTACTTAATGAGACCTGAAATTGTCATGTCATCAGTTACCTGCAAAAAATATTTGATTGTGATTGGTGAGAAGGACAAGAATGCCCCTGAACAGAGCCAAAAAATTATAAAGGGCGTTGACACACTTCAAATGGGTCAAAGATTGGGCCAAAAATATTTGGGCTATGGTTTTGGGCAAAATTTTTCTTTCGCATGGACCTTCAAATTAAATTATAAGGGCATTATTTAAGGACTCTTTCATAAATATATAAAAAATTCAAAAACATTTTCAAAAACACGATTGATTAAAATTTCTTTAAAAAATACGTAAAAAAAAAGAAAATCTTTTTCAAAAACACGATCTTCTTCTGCAAATCTTTTTTTCTTTTTTTTCTCTTTTTATTTTTTCTTTCAATCATATTGTCTTGCTTCTTCTTCATTTTCTTCTCCTCTCTTTTTCTTTTTTCTTTATTTGGAAATCTTTTTTTTCTTCTTCTTCTCTTATCTCCATGTTCTTAGATATTTATTGCTCTCTTTTCTCTTCTCTTATTTTACTTTGCTTCTACATTTTATATATATTGTCTTGTTTGTTCTTCTTTTTTTCTCCTCTATTTTTTCTTTATTTGCCATTTTTTTTTTTTGGAAAAATTACAAATTTGGTGTCTTAACTTTTGTGGTTTTTCTATTTGAGTGTTTAAACTTTTTTTTTTTTTTTGCAATCAAGTGTCTGAACTTTAGAAAGCTTACCGATGTAGTGTCTCCGAAAGATTTAATGTTGACTGGGTGCTGACTCAGATAAAACAGGATCCACTTTTATCCTAGTTATTGGTCATGTCATGTGTCACATATATTGCATTATTTAAAGGACAAAATTAACCTTGTTAAAGATTATGAATTGACAAAAATAACCTCAATATTAACTTCCGCTGCAGACATGGAGGGTAACTGAATAAGGGTAATTTTGTCCTTTAAATAATGCAACACATGTGGCAAATGGCATGGTTAATGACTGGGATAAAAGTGGATCCTGTTTGATCTGACTGAGCACCCAGTCAACATTAAATCAGTCAGAGACACTACATTGGTATGTTTTTCTAAAGTTCAAACACTTGATTGCAAAAAAAAAAAAAAAAAGTTGACACTCAAATAGAAAAATCACAAAATTTGAGACACCAAATTTGTAATTTTTCCTTTATTTTTTTCTTGACCGTTAACTATGAATCACAAGGATTCTTATTTTTTTTAATTGCTTGCTTTTTTTATCTCTCTCTATAAAATAAAAAAAAACTTTTGTAGAGAGTAAGTTGAGACATTTCTCAACTAGTTTTTTTAACCAAAATAACTGTCAAAACAACCAAAAATAACCACTACAAAACAACCTTATAAAACTAAAAATGAACCAACCAAAACAAGCAAAAACAACCAGGAATAGAAAACAACCAGAAAAATAATCAGAAAAACAACAAAAAACAATCAGGAACTAAAAACAACTAGCAAAACAACAAGGAATTAAAAATAACATAAAAACAACCTCATAAAACTAAAAATGAACCAACAAAAAAAAACCAAAAAAACAACTGGAAAAACAATCTCATAAAAGTGACAACTAAAGCAACCAAAACAACTACCAAAACAATCGGATAAACAACTAGAAAAACAACAAAAAAATAACATAAAAACAACCAAAAATAACTGAAAAATAACCTTATAAAACTAAAAATAGACCAATCAAAACAACTAAAAACAAAAAAATAGAAAAATAGTAAAACAAACAACCAAAATAACAAAAAAACTAAAAATGAACCAACCAAAACAATCAAAAATATATAAAAATAATATTATGTTTTTCTTCTTAATTTTGCACCCTGACTTTTATGAAAGCAGAGTAATATCAAAAATAAAATAGTTATGAAATAATAATAGTAGTTAGGGCTGTGCATCGGGCGGGTTCGGCCGGGTCGGGTGGCGAATGGGCTAAACCACGCGGGTTCAGAAGGAGTAAAATAGCCACCGAATCGGAAGAAATTTAAGGGAAATTATTTCGGTTCGGGTTCCAAAAATATCGGGTTAAGTCGAATTTTTATTGCGAGTTAGGCTTTTATGTACTGGGCCATAAAGTATTAAAAATATTGCATAAAAATATAAGGGCGAAGCCCATTTACAGGCTAGGCGAAGCCCATTTACATATCCTAAAGGTCAAAGCCCTTACAAAAAATACAAATCCAAGTCCAAAAAATATAATTACAAATACAATTACTAAGGGCTGAGCCCATTTGCAAAATATACACACTATTATCTATTTAATAGCCTATACAAAATATACAAAAAAATCAATAGCAGCAAATAGGCGTCAAAAAATATACACCAATGCTGCTGTAAGTGAAGTTTATAAGCAGTCATGTGTCTATTCACTGAGTCTGCAGCAAAAAAATATAGGTAGACTTTGAACTGAGAGTCCCATACAAAAAGTTCCTACAAAATAAAAACATGAAGGAGCAGTTAGGATTCAAACTCAACTTACAATACATAGTATCAAAAGAACTTAAAAATGAAAATATGAAAGTATGAGGCTCAGAGCAGATTGTTTTCAATTCAAAAGTAATGCAACTCAATTTCTAGCAACAAAATGCAAACCATTTGCTACCAAGAAATACACCGCATGCATTAATTATATCAGAATACACGGCGGAAGCATCATTGTGTCATACCATGAAAGTGCAACAACTAAAGCACCAATTTCTTGATAACCTGGTATACATATATATATATGCTGCAGAAATGTCAAGTGATTATAACAGATCACTCAATCAATGGCAAATATCCAGCAAATTATAGAAATTAGCACAACAGAGCATGCACATAACTAACAACAACATGCAGGCTTCCACCAACACAAATTACCACATATAAACAGAAGGTGAACAACAAATAGGCTTCCACCAACATGATAACATGGTACATGCAAGTCACAGGCAGAAGAATGAAAGAATAAAACAATCAATTTAAAGAAGTAATAGGATGACTGTGTTACTGAATTTTCTATGCAAAAGTGAGACAACAGAGGTAGAGGTCGGTTAAGTTTTCT
>CATIWK010530147.1:0-11181 GCA_949634005.1 Mallotus japonicus
ATAAATATTTCTTTAAATTAGGCTATTTTACAGAAAATAGTTGAAGAATAATATATTTAATTAATAATTTTATTTTTTATATAAAATAAAATTAAGTTAAGATAAAATAGATGAGCTTTTTGAAATCTAACACAAATCATAATATTGATAAAACTAAATGAATTTTTCCTTATAAAAAATATTTATTCATTTGTGATATATTAATCGAAATTATATATTTTAAAATAATTAAGAATATTTAATTAATTTTATTTATCATTGCCAATATAACTGATAGTTTAAGAAAAATATTTTTTTTTAAAAAATAGTTTAGTGAATTTATATAGAACTTATGGAAGTTAAATAATAAAAGAAGTCAAAAATAAAAAATAAAAATATTATTTATATAAAATATCAAAAATGACATTTTTTAATAATTTTAGGACTGAAATGTAAAAAAAAAAAAGTTTGATTTTAAGAGTTAACTAACGGAAAATTACTTTGACTGACGGATAGAACTTAATTATTCTACTATTTTGATTGTAAAAAAAATTCTTGTAGGACTTAATTGTAAAATCGATATAACTTAGAGGACTAACAGTGTTGTTATTCCTAAAATCATTATTCTACTATCAAAAATAATATTATGTGCATTTTTATCCTTTTTCATATATTTTTATAAAAATTTCATTTTCATCAAAATATAAAAATTTCATGTTCAAAATCATCAATTTCAGCATTGCCATCAACAAAATATTGTTCTGTGCAAATCTGTACCTTTTTGTATTAAAAATTACATTTTCATCATTACTAAAACATTAAAATTTAAAAATGGTCAAATATGCATCTAGAGCATGCATTTTCATCATTTGCATTCAAAAATACATTTTTATGATCAAGATCTTATTTTCAGCTAGAGGTTCATCTCTTGGTCCAGTGATGCCTTCATTATGCATTTTGTTTCATTTCTTTTATCAACATTTTGCTTCATATTTTAGGTTGTTAGAAAATATCAACATTTCATAATAATTCTCCATTATCTTGTATCATTTTTATGCCATATTTGCATTCCTTAAATGCTTTGATTTTTCCTGCTTACTTCCTGCTTGTACGTAGAATAACTCAGCTCTGGAATATAAGATAGCAAAATAATGGAGTTTATTCCTCTTGCCACAAAATTAAACTATAAGAGCTGCAGAACTCCTCATGAAAAAAGAATCTAGAAGGTGGTCAATGGAATGAGAATGCTACTTTCAACTTTAATACAGAAATAACTGATAAAACAGGTGAAACTAAAACTAATAACAAAGGCAAGAAAAACTTGAGAAGATGTAGACAGAGCATGATATTTTACTTTTGAATCAGAAAACACCAGTTATCAGATAGTTACCCTTTGAATAAAGAAATGATTTCTGTGATGGCTGTCCGATATATCATCCATAAATAAGACAAACCTTGTATACTGACTGTCAGATACAACAAACAAATACCTTTCACTCTCTGAAGCTTGAAGACCCACACAAAATTCATCATCCTTTCATGACAAAGCCAGGAGTCACTCAATTGCTTTCTCCCTGTTGTGATATCACACCTGGGAAGTCAAACCAATCTACCTTCTCATGTATATACATAACCAGAAATTTAACATCAATTGAGATTCATTTGAAAAGGAAATCTAGAAGTAAAACTTTCATTCCAATTGGATTTCAATGTCAGTATAGGCTGAATCAATGTTTTCCCCATTTCGAATATTAAGCATACCAATAGTGTCAAAGGCTAATTTAAAAATAGCAATAAACTTGGCTATAACATGGACAAATTTGACAAACAAGGTGAAGAATGTGTATACTTTTTTAAATGGTGAGGTTGAACTTAAAATATATTGGCAATACCTTATCAGCACAAATGTTCACTTACTGTAACATAAAACCAAAAAAATCATTCCCAGTCTACTGAATAGACAATGTTAAACCAGTCAAAGGCTTCCCAACAAGGGTTCCAGTACCTGCATCAATGGCATAAACAGTGTAAATTCCATCTCCCCTTCTATCTTCTGCATGTGCAAGCACTTTACTATTCGGACTAACCAGAAAAAAGAAAAATTAGAAATTTTTCAAGCATTTAAAAAGGAATATTAAACAAAAAAAAAGAAAAGATTAATCCAACCTTGAAAGCATTAAGACTGTAAAGTCCATTTCCTTAAGCCTTGAGCCTTAACATTCTCATTCAATATAGCATTTACAGGAGGGTCATTGTGTCCAGTTTGCATATCATGAACAAGGTGGGACTTCATTTTGGATATATTGTGCCAGAAATATGCAACTTAAAAAATTCTTTACTATATAAAGAAATTTGAGCAATCTTGTTTGTCAAAAGTTTGCATTTGCAACCAGTTCTTCTCTTTCTATTTCATTCTTTTCTGAATCTAACAGTGGTTTAGCCATTCTATCCAACATGGAATATATTTCACTCATTTCCGGGTGAGATGGATGCCCAGAAAAGAATTCATGGATGATACCTTCAACCTCGATTGAACTACAGCCAGGCGTCTTTTTCACTCCAAGACATTTCATTTTCCTTCTCACCTTTGTTACATCTTCCCATCTGTCTGCAAAGGCATAGATATTGGCAAGAAGAGTGTGGACACTGGAATCACTTGATTCATATTTCATCAGCTGTTTAGTCAACCGCTCACCCATCTGAACATTCCCATAGATTCTGCAGGCACTAAGCAAAGAGCCATAAAGTGGAACTATAATGGCATTATCTTCATCTGGTATCTTCTTTATTAACTCCTCTGCTTCATCTAGCAATCCAGCTCGACCAAGCAAGTCAACTAGACACCCATAGTGTTCTAATTTTGGCTTAATTTGATGTACCACTCTCATAGAATTGAAGAACTCACGACCTTCCTCAACCAATCCTCCATGACCGCAGGCACTCAAAACACCAATAAAGGTAATATCGTCAGGTTTAAATCCAGCTTCTCTCATTTTTGAGAACAACTCAAGTGCTTTGCGTGTTTTCCCATTCATGGCAAGCCCACATATAATTGAAGTCCATGAGGCTGTATCTTTGATTCTCAACCCATAAAAAATCTCCAAAGCTTTCTCTATGTACCCGGATTTTGCATACATTTCAATTAGAGCAGTGCCTACAACTGCATCGACAGGAATTCTGCTCTCCTCTATGAATCCATGAATCCACTTCCCTTGCTCTATAGCTCCTGTTTGAGCACAGCCAGTGAGCAGAGAAACCACTATAAATTTATCTGGTTTAATTTTTCTGAGTTGCATTTCTCTAAAGAGTTGCACTGCCTCATCAAAACGATTAAACTGCACGTACCCATTAATCATGGCTGTCCAAATAACAACATCTCGGACTGGACTCCTCTCAAACAACTCTCTAGCTTCTTCTAGCTCACCACAGTTTGCATAACCAGTTACCATGGTAGTCCAACAAATGACATTTTTTGAAGGAATCTCTTCAAAAAAATTTCGACCTACACTCAAACAGCCACACTTACAATACATGTCTAGCAATGCATTTCCAATAATAGAAGTAAATTCAAGTTTATCTCTAACATAATGGTGAATTTCCTGACCAAGATCCAACCTTTTTAATGCTGTACAAGCCGAAAGGGTACTCACAACTGTAGCTTCATCAGGCATCAAACCACTCTCTTCTCTCATACGGCAAAAAACATTTATAGCATCCTCAAATCTTCTACATTTCACATACCCAGAAATCAACACATTCCAAGAAATCACATCTCTATGGCGCATTCCATCAAACAGTTTCTTCATAATATCAATGAAACCAAACTGAGCATACATGTCAATAAGCGAGTTACACACATAAGTATCAAACTCAAGACCCGTTTTTGTAACAAACCCGTACAATTTTTCACCCTCTAAAGCATCACCCAAGTACCCAATGGCCTTAAAAACAAATGGGTAAGTAAAACTATCAGGCCACAACCCATCTTCTCTCAATTTAGAGAAAAGAAAAAGAGTTCGTTTATAGCTTCCTTTCTTTACAAAAGCTTTGATCATGAGATTGTATATAAGTAAGCTTGGGCTCTGCGTGTAATCGAAGATTTTTTGAGCATAATCCAGGTTCCCACTAAATGTGTCGGTGCAAAAAGCCATGAGCTTGTTGAGAGTGATGACGTCTTGGTGGAGGCTGAGTCTGAAGATCTGGGCATGGATTTGTTTGAGATGGGTCATTGATTTGCAGTGTTTAAGAAGATGTATGCAAGATTGCTTGCTGGTTGTAGCTGTTCTTGGGCTTGCAAAAGTAGAGAATTTGGTTGGGTTTGAAAGAACATGGCGGGAAATTAACTGCATTGTGTTTGGTAAGGTCTTCATGTCATGGTCGGTTGTCTAATTATCTTATAAGGTCTTGGAAACGAAGAAAGCATAAATGAAAAGGAAAAACAGAGTTAAATCCCACCCTGAAATTATATCAAATGTCCGCATTGGCCCGATTTCAACTTTGCTAACAATTAGGCACAAGACGTTGAATTTTGATTTTAGTGCTATAAAATTGGTTGTATGTATAAAGTGTTCTTGTGAAAATATTGCTTTAATTTATATAATAAAGGAAAAACTTAATCTTTTGTTCTTCAACTTTTTAATTTTTTTATCAGGACAATTTTATTTTGGGAGAATTGCTATTTCCCATATGTTTTGGCCTAATACACTATTTCATATCTAACATTTGAAAAAATATTTATTCATCCCTGACATTTGCAATTCCTGTACTATTTTATCCTTGACAGAGGGACTAATGAATGTTAACTGTTGCAAATGTCAGTGATGAATAAATATTTTTTTCAAATGTCAGGGATGAAATAGCGTATTAGGGCAAAACACATGGGGAAAATAACAATTATCCCATTTTATTTAAATGATCTTTGAAGATTTTACTTTCCACATGATTTGAGTTTAACGTCTGCCCAACACTTTTCTTGAACCTACTAGTTAAACACGAGTGAAAGATGAAACAATATCATTGAGCTCGATGATTAGAAAAGGGAAATTTGCTAACTAGGAATTTACCTCTTGGAGACTAGGATATTTTTTTCAAAGATTGGTGGAAAAGCTTGTTTCAGATGTTGAAAGACTCAAATAATTTGGATATGCTCAATCTTACTGCTATTATATGTTGGAACATTTGGAAGGAAAGGAATAAGAAGATGTTTGAAGGTACTGACGCTGTTTCTCAGGCTACTCTAATCCGCATAGGTGACAGTTGGCACAAAATTCTGGAAGTTATTAATAGCACTGAAAATCCCCTGACCCAGAGCATTAACCCCAGAGCTGGTAGAGAAAGTATTTCCTGGAAGGCCCCTCCTCAAGGTATATTGAAACTGAACTGTGATGCCTCTTTCTCTGGTGAGTACAAAAGATGTCAATGGCTATCATCTACAGGACTGGAGAGGTAACGTTTTGTATGTTGGGAGTGACAAAGGAAATTATCGCTCCCCTCTTCAAGCGGAGATGATGGCTATCAGAGAAGCAGTTAGATTCGCGAGTAAGTATTACAACCAGAAGTTCATTATAGAATCAGATTGCCAACAAGCTATTAATATGTGTAGCAATAGTGGCTCGGACCAACTTTGCGAAGTCATGGCTATTTAGGAGGAAATTCATAGTATTCACTGCAATTTCAACAATTTCTATTTCAACTTCATCCCGAGACAAGCTAATTCAGTAGCGGATTGGTTATCAAGAAATGCCTCTTCCTTAGTCTTTGATCTTTCTTGTTTCAATGTTCATCCTAGTTTGTTAGCTTTGCTTTTGAAAGACTTGCCTGTCTATCCAGTGTAATTTTCTTTCTTTATATATATTTTTCCTTTCAAAAAAAAAGTGAAGGCAACATTAAACTCCTCAAGTATGCTTTCCTAAATGTCATCATTTTGCCATTCTAAGACCTGATACATAACACTAAAAATTTTCAGTTACAAAAAACACTTAAACTTAAGGGTTGTTTATTTCATAAAAAAAATAAAAATAAAAATAAAAATAAAGGTTGGAATCCAAATTGAATGAGTGATTTTAATTTCTAGTTTTTGGTTGAGTAAAATTTTATATGGGAATGAGAATGGATTTTCCATCAATGGGAATCACTTATTCTCCATCAATGGGAATCACTTATTCTCCTTATGGGGTAAGGGCATTTCCAACCCAAAACACCAAGTTGATGCAAGTTTTGCAATATTTTGGTGTCCTACAGTAAAGGAATATTTTCTGTATATTCTTTTTTATCTCTTAGTTTTATTACTTCCTTACTTTTTATTATCTTTACAGATTATACCAATATTTTTTATTTTGTACATATTCATCCAATTTAAATATTATATAATTAAATATTATAACTATATTATTAAAAATGTAATTAAATTATGGATTATCTAAATTTAATTTTTATATAAGTGAAACTAAAATTTAGTAAAAATAATAGTAAAATAAAATATTAAATTTAATAATAAATAATATAAAACATCCCAATTTTATTAATTAAAACATATAAAACATTACAATTAAATAACATAAAATATTATTATTCATTCAATGCTATGAATTATTATATTGCTCCCACAAATGTTCTATTAGTGCATTGTGAAATACAATATAAGCATTTTTGCCTATTATTTTTTTTATGTTGAACAAAAAATTGTTGAAATCGGATATTTTCATCCTCTATTATTTCAACTGTTGGAGCTGGTACTTCTGAGACATCTTCAATTGTGGCATTAAAATCATGTTCATCTTCAATTATCATATTATGCATGATAATGCATGTAGTCATTATATTATGTAGCACATTTTTTTCTGCAAAAATGTGATGGACCAACAACAATTGCAAAACGTGATTGCAAACTCTGAAAGTATGCTCTACAACTTTCCTATATGCCTCTTGTTTCATTACAAAATATCTTTTCATTGGACTACGCGGCTCATGAATTGTTTGCACAATAGTGGACCATTCTGAATATGTATTATCAGCTAAATAATATCTCATATTATATTCTTTTCCTTGAATAGCATAGTGAGCAGGGGGAGCTATACTTTGAGCAAGATTGGACAATAAATGAGATGACTCCAACACATTGATGTCATTGTTGGTACCTAGCATACTAAAATAGTCATGCCATATCCAAAGATTATAATCTGCTACAACTTCAAGAATAATAGTCAGTGATCCATACATCTAGAAACTACATGCAAGAAAGGAAATAACAAAATGAAATGATCCCTTCCCATTTATAAAAAGAAACACTTAAAAACAACAAAACATAACAAAAAAAATAAAAGTTTAGGAAAGATCTCCCCTTTTTCATTGCAATGGTGGAGGTGAGGACTTGTTGGGATTGACGGACTCTATGAACTTCTTAAGCCTCTTGAAATGGCTCTTTTGTGATTATTGTAAATTTTCCATCATAATTTGAAGCTCGTCCATCCTAGCATAAATCTTTAACTCTAGCATGTTCAAACGAAGTAGTAGCATTTGCTCCATAGTTGCTTCATTCTCCAAAGCTTTCCTCTTTAACTATGACTCATTATTACTCCCCTCACTCTCCTCATCATTATTTGAAGAAGACTTATTTAATTGCTTCAATGTGTATTGGCGCATGGAAATTATATTTTCGATCGCAAATCTATATTTCTAGTCAAAAATATAGCTTTCCGACCAAAAGAATTGAAAATGGCTATTTATTGGTCGTTCATAGCCAAAAACGTGGCGATTTGGTCACTTTGTGCAAATTCAATTTTGCAAATTGAATTCAATAGAAAATGGGCCAACTTCAGCCCATTTTCTATTTTTTTTTTAATTTTTCTCTTTTTTAATTAATTAATTTATTTTTTTAAATTATTTTAAAATAAACAAATAAATAAAATTTAACAATAGGTTCTCAGGAAATTTAACATTTAGTCCAAAACTAATAAATCTAATTTCGTAGTCAATTTTCATCATTAGGTTTTCTATCACATCCAAACTCAAATCATACAGAAATTTGGTGCTTACAGTTGCCTCCCTTTGTCACAATTTGCTTGACAAATTGCAGCAAAACCAATAATCACTCAACTTCTGATTAAAGAGTAAGGATACTTACCTCAATATAGAATGTAGACTGTGGATCGGTGATCGATGATATGTGATGCTTTAGCCGTTGTGCAGTATTAAGTAGGTTGTGCTATAGGTTTTGTGGAGCATCTAACTAATTGAAAATAAAAATGCTATAGGTCCTATGGAGTGTCTAACTAATTGAAAATAAAAAAAAAATGCTATATGTCATATGGGGCGTCAAGCTAATTATGATTTAAAAATATGTTATAGAATCTATGAATCATCTAGCAATTTGTGATTTAAAAAAGTGCTATAACTACTGTGTAGTGTTTGAGAATGTGCTATAGGTCCTATGGAGATTCTAGCAAAGTGAATTTGAAATTAAGTTATAACTACCACGTAGCGTATAACTGAGTCAATTTAAAATTAAGTTATAGCTACCACGTAGCATATAACTGAGTGAATGCATATAACTAAGTGAATTTGAAATTGAGTTATAGCTACCACGTAGTGTATAACTGAGTGAATTTGAAATTGAGTTATGGCTACCATGTAGCGTATAACTGAGTGAATTTGAAATTGAGTTATGTCTACCACATAGCATATAACTGAGTGAATTTAAAATTGAGTTATGGCTACCACGTAGCGTATAACTGAGTGAATTTGAAATTGAGTTATGGCTAGTTATGGCTACCACGTAAGGTATAACTGAGTAAATTTCAAATTGAGTTATGGCTACCACGTAGCATATAACTGAGTGAACTTAAAATTGAGTTATAGCTACCACGTAGCGTATAACAGAATGAATTTGAAATTGAGTTATTACTACCACGTAGCGTGTAACTGAATGAATTTAAAATTGAGTTATAGCTACCACATAGCGTATAATTGAGTGAATTTGAAATTGAGTTATAGATTGAATGCAATGTATGCAAAATGCAGACATCACATTTTGAATGTCATATTGACTAGGATTTTAAGGTTTTATATTGATTGTGTTGACTGATTTTGGATTTCTGTGCTGATTGACAGTAGATCAAGGCACTTCTTGATTTGCGGTGGCCAATGTAGGATTGGAGCGTACCATGAATATATCAACTCTCTTGTGTAGGTCCTTGGTTGTGCTGATGCTGATTTCACATGTTAGGTGTATCCTTTTTGGATTTGCAATTCCTCCCTTGAGTATTTGTCAAGCTATTTCTCACACGGGGTGATATTCTGATGAGTGATTGGTGTTTACCTTTTTGCCTGTTCTTGTTATTGTGCTAGTTCTTTTCTCCTTCTTCATTCTCTTTTGTTTCTCTGTATAAAATTTCATAAGTTAGTCGGATATGTTTGTAGGAAAAGAATTTTTTTTTTTTTTGTTAGAATGCAATGCTATTCTTTTGCACTCTTCCCTTTTAATTACGGTGATGATGTCTCTTATCACAGAGGGTCATGATACTCCGCCATTAAGGTCGTGATCAAGGGCTAAATTTATTTTTGTCATTCCCGTTGATGCTATAACAAAGAGCCTCATTTCTCTTCCCGACATCCCCTGCAAAAAAAAAAGGTTTAGGAATTAGAGGTCATATTTCATAATCAGAGAGGTTTCATAGTGCATTAGTTTAAGTTTTGAGTACATTCTTCGCTTTTTAGGGCCAGCGCATGTATCGCTAGTATGCTGGACCTTCTAATCGCCGCATTCCATATCTTATTTTAGTCTTTATGTTGTGAGTTCTGCTTTGATTGGTTAGGAGTTAAAAGAGGCTCTTTAAGGATTTGATACTTCTTCTTTACTTGAGCATTCTTGTAGCTATCAGAGATACATTTAGGAACATCTCTTGGAGTTGATTCTTGTTACTCTTTCTGTTGTTACTTCACATTATTGAGTGTCTTTTGCTTTTAAAATTTTTAGGAGTAGGTTCTCCTCTTATTTAGGCTTTAGGTGAGATTTCAGATAATTCTCCAGATGAGGCTATGGAGATGGATGTTGAGTCTGATAAGCCTAAGCCTCCTGAGGTTGCCTGAGATGAGGCTTCTATGAGTACTACCACCAGTGATGTTTCTTTGTTGGATCGATCTATAACTTATTGGACTCCTCCCTTCCTAAGTCCCATCGAGCATTAAGTTTACATGGATAGCTTTGCTCCCCCCCTACTTTTACTCCTTTAGATGCTTCACATGTGAGTCTCATGGACCATTTACTTGTGTGAACTGCAATACTAATTGCTAATGTTAGTAAAATTTACATTTTAGGTCCCTCAGACACAGGCAGAATACCTATATGGCCTTACATCATCTCATAAAACTATTTACCATGCAGATTACAAATAGCTGGCGAGTAAGTATTTCACCATAAATATATGCAAATGTATGCATGATGTGTTAAGATTCTCATTATTCAGTAATTAATTTCATTTAAATCATATTTAATTAATAAATAAATTCATTTTTATTAATTGTTATGATAATATTATTTTAATGTTGAGAAAGTTACTGTCACGTAAGTTTTGTTGTATCAAGACTTAGCCTCAGTGCGGCCTAGCACACTTTATTTGCCCAAATTTATCTATCATACACGTTTTGCATTTAACATTTAACTCAACTAAAGATTTTTTTTTTTTTGAATACATATATATATATATATATATATATATTATTTAATGTTGAGAAAGTTACTGTCGTGTGAGTTTTGTTGTATCAAGACTTAGCCTCAGTGCAGCCTAGCACACTTGATTTGCCCAAATTTATCTATCATACACTTTTTGCATTTAACATTTAACTTAACTAAAGATTTTTTTTTTTTTGAATATATAATGTGAATTGCAATGAAGCAAAGGAAACAATTTGTCCAAATAGTGAAATGGTTGGTGGATCGCATGGAGGCAACTCAAAGATAGATGGATCTTCTTTAAATGATGAAGATAATGTTTTGAATGATGATTTGAAGCTGCCTCAAGGCCCAATAACTAGATTGCGTGCAAAGAAGTTCAAAGAGGCTTTACAAGGCTTAATGAAGAGTGTTTGGGCTAATCATGCACATGAGGATCCAATTCATTTTGAAGGCTTTAAAGGGAGTCTAATTGAAGCTAAATGGGCTTTATTCAACATACTTGAAGTCCAAATACTTAGTGAATGAAGATG
>CATIWK010530249.1:0-23104 GCA_949634005.1 Mallotus japonicus
TTTTTAAAAACTTCATAAATTTATATTTTGAAACCAATTTCATCAATTTTCATTGTTATTCGAACTAATTTGTATTAATCAACATTAAAGTTAAACTTGATTTTGATTTTTTGGACTTAATTGTAACAATTCTTTGAAAAAGAGCTTAATTCTTTGAAGAATAGTCCAATATGGTTGAATTTTTAAAGATTAAGTTCCACTTTTTTTAAAAAAAAATTTAGGGTCCAATGTGCACTTTGGCTCATTTTTTAGGGTCCAAATTGCACCTTTTCTCTTAAAAGAAAAAAAAAAAGAGATTTAGGTGTAGGATATTTTATAGTTAAATTTATAATAAATGTTTAAAATATTTTATACTTAATTTTATTAATAAAAAAGAAATATCTATTTTCACTTTATAAATTAAAACAGGAATATATAAAAGTAAACAATTTTTTAAAAACAACCGATAACTCCTAAGATCAGCTCGTAGAGAGCTGTTATTGTTTAAACCACGTCTTAAGTTGTAGTTTTGAAAGATTTTTATTGTCCTTATAATTTTATTAGACTCTATAATGGATTCTAAATACTGATAATTTTTAGACCAAAAAAAATTCTCCAAAATAATAATTAACTGTTTAGTTTTTTTTTTTCATAGCATAAACTTCATTTCATAATTGCCAATAATAATTATGAATATACTATAATTTACAAAAATTGCAAATATATTTACATATACATAATACATACATAAATTTTATCTTTTTTTTTTTGAAAAATAAAACATAATATTAATCATAAAATGATAAATAATAATATATAATTTCTCCATAAAAAATTTTAGGACGATGAAAGATCTCTAAAAAAAATGAAAAATATATATTGAAAACTGGTACATTAATAGCTGTTATAATTAGAAAATTTTAGAAATAAGAGAAATATGTTAAAGTGAATGGATGTATATATATATATATATATGTGTATATTAATTTCATTTTTTCATTAAAAAGTAAAAATATAAAGCAAAAGGTGATTATCTTTATATCATGTGTAAATGCATGTCAACCTGCTATATTTTCACATTATAAATGTCCAAGACTCTAATTTGACATTGATCACGAAGAATTCAAATTCTACTTCCTGATTTGAATTATAATTCTTTTTTTTTTTAATTATTGACTGGAATTAGAATACTTTGATTAAATTGATGTCAAAATTTCCCAAGTCTGACGGCATCCAAATTATCATGTCTCATGGAAAAAATGAAAATAGGGAAAATTTTTCACTCCAGTGGCTCTTATAATAATCGATCATTAATAAATTACAACACGGTTTCCTGTTAATTAGTCCAATCAACAGACCCAATCTTCTTTATGTAGCAATTATCTATTGGCTGAGCTCTTGTGGAATAGTATGGGCGGCTTACACAGGAAAGGAAGCCATCGCAAATACTTTATTAACATGTATTTTAGGTATTGTAATTGTATATACTTTGTTCAATTAATAAATAAAATATATATTTTTTACATTTTACATCTAGATTAGTGATATAAATTTTGATTATTTTAGAGTTTGAATTTGACAAATTTTATAAAAAGAACAAATTCTTCCACCAACTATTTTTTCATATATATAAAATTTAAATTCAAAGCTTATTTCAAATTTTTTGTTATCTGTACTAGCCAATATTAGTAATTATTTAATAATTGGATGTATGTGTAATGCCATACTATAAATGTAGTCTAAGAACCAATAGCCATTAGAATCAACTTGTAGGTACTAGGGAGTTGTTTATACTTGGGTTTGAGTTTTAGCATATGTATTTATGTTAAATTAGTTATTGGGGGACCTTTGTTGTCTTTGTGGTTCTACTCAAATGGAACCAAATTAGTTAGAATTCATTGGACTCTCAATGCCGATGATTTAGATAAAAAAAAAAAATTGTAGTTTAAAAGAATTAAAAAATTTTATTTATTTGTGAAAAATATTTTATTGATAAGGAATTTTTTGAACTAAGAAAACATTTTTAGAATTTTTATTAATTTATTAGTAAAATAAAATAAATTTTAACTTATATGTTAATTAAAATAGAAACTACAAAATAATAAAAATAATTACGAAGTAATTTTTTAATTAATTGATTTTCTTAAAACCCACTACAACATAAAAACAAAAGTATAAAAACTATTTTCAGATAACTTTTTTTTTTAAGAAAAAAAATCGAAGTCTAAATTAAAGAAAAAAAATGGCCGGAGAAAAGACAAAAATCTAAAAAGGCAAGATGAAGAAGATACTATTAAAAAATTGTAAAAACGCAAAGAGAGCGAGAGAGCTAAAAGGTTGAATAAAAGAAAAAGAAAAGTTTCAAAGATTACATGTAAATGTGCAGTTGCATAGTCAAAACTCCGACATTCGTTCTCCAATCTCTTTCTCGCTTTCTCTTCTCTTCACCATCTATAAATACCCCTTTTTGGCTTCTCTCCTTTGCATCAACAAACACCATTTGCAAAAGCTGAAGCTAGCTACGCAAGCCACATATATATATATACACACACACATATAAAAGAAGCTAAATTTTCTTGTCATTTCAGTTCAAATACGTCGCTTTTGGTTTTGGTTTTTTCCTATTTGCGCCTTGTCTGATAATTGAGATAGAGATAGATATGGAGTTTATCTATCTGTCTAAAGTTTTTAGCTCGGCTGTTCTTGCTGTTTTTCTTTACGTGTTCTTCAGAGTATTGATCTCCTTCTGGATTTCACCTTATAAGGTGTATATGAAGCTTAAAAAAAATGGGTTTTCAGGTCCAACCCCAAATTTTCCTCTCGGAAATATTGAGGAGATGAAAAAGATCAGTAAGATTAGTAGTGCTGCTGCTAATTCTGCTGCTGCTTTTTCTTCTTCTGCTGGATCTTTGAATCATATCTCCAATGATATTCACTCCACTGTTTTTCCTTATTTTTCTGAATGGCAGAAATCTCATGGTATACCATTTTTCTTTCTCCTTTCTCACATTTTATCTTCTTTAATTTCTTTCCTATAAGCACCCACTTGTACAATCTCTATGCTTGAAAGAAATCAACATAGGATACGTATGTATATACGTTTTGATTCAGTGGTGCTGGTGGGGTTTAGATTATTTACTGTAGTGGATGCATTGAAGTGTTGTTAATTAAGTGTATAACTTTGATGGTGCAGGGAAGGTGTTCATATACTGGTTAGGTACAGAGCCATTTTTATACATAGCAGACCCAGAGTTCCTCAAAATAATGTCTAATGGGGTGATGGGAAAGAGCTGGGGGAAGCCAACTGTGTTTAAACGGGACAGAAAACCTATGTTCGGCGATGGTCTAGTTATGGTTGAAGGCGATGACTGGGTTCGCCACCGTCATATCATCACCCCCGCGCTCTCTCCGGTCAACTTGAAGGTTAGTACCTTACGAACCCTTCTCTGTCTCACATAATACATGGTGAAGTTCTTGCATATTGCTGATGCGTTATGTGATTCATGGACTGTTGTGACACATATTATATGTATTATAATTTTATTGGATTTGTAAATTTACCCTAATTGATATGGGAGATTTTTGTCTACATTGGGGTAAGATTTGTGACACATTAACTAAATGATTTACATTTGGCTATTAAAAATGAGACACGTGTCTCTTTATTATAAATCTCATCATTGGGTGTAGTGTAGGCAAGAATTTTTCAATTGATACAAGTTTTTGACATTGATAGATTCTTGGCGCACATATTTAGAGTGCTTTCTAATTGTCAACCGAAAATATAAGAAAATATATTTTAAAATTTAGCATAATTTTTGTGCACATATTTAGGGTGCTTTATACTTACCTAATAAAAATGGGAGAGAATATATATATTAGAATTTAGTATAATTTATTATTTTTTATTAATAAAAAAATAATAAATTTAAATGGACTGTACAATAAGATAATCCACCCTTTTAAATCCTATAATTGAGGATAGTAGCCTCATAATGCCGTAGAAGTAACCAGTTGCCTATTCGTGATTTATATATAAGCACCACATCAAATCACTTATCTTAAAAATGGATAAGATATGCATAATTTTTGGAAGTTAATTAAATTTGGTGACGGCCAAAGTTAGAAAGTTGGCAGCCACAAAATATGAAGAATATTGGATGTGTAGAATATAACTTTGTCCTAAAAGTCATCAAGGGCAATACGCAAAGTCAAGCGAATTTCTGAATCTAAGAGTTACTTTCAAGTTCCACTGCGTAATTAGATATAACCTAGATATAGATAGCATAACTAGCTCGTGATTAGATGATTAATTAATTTGTGATTTAGCACTAATTATATATATATGCATAGAGTACATCAATCAACCCACTAATATAATTCTTTTTCATAACCCTATAAATATATATATAGGCTATGGCAAGCTTAATGGTGGAGTCCACCACTCAAATGCTAGACAAGTGGGGAAGCCTCATAAATTCTGGCTACAAAGAAATTGACGTCGAGAGAGAAATCATTGCAACAGCAGGTGAAATCATCGCCAAGACAAGTTTCGGTATAGGCTATGAAAATGGAAGGCAAGTGTTTGAAAAGTTGAGAGCCATGCAGATAACTTTGTTTAAGACTAATCGCTATGTAGGGGTACCCTTTAGCAAGTTGCTGTGCCCTAAACAAACCCTAGAGGCCAAAAATCTTGGAAAAGAGATAGATGATCTTCTCTTAACGATTATTACCGACCGTAAAAAATCCAATGGTGGATACGTTCAAAAGGACTTGTTAGGGTTATTACTGGAGGAGAATCATGAAGATGGCAGGCTTGGCAAGACACTGACGACAAGAGAACTGGTTGATGAGTGCAAAACTTTCTTCTTTGGTGGCCATGAAACGACGGCATTGGCATTATCTTGGACATTGCTGCTTTTGGCTGTTCACCCAGAATGGCAAGTGCAGTTAAGAGAGGAGATTAGCCAAGTTACTAAGGACAAAGATCTCGATTTCTCTGTTCTTGCTGGACTTAAGAAGGTAACCTTTTAAATGTCATCACATGTATATTTATTCACATTTTGCTTCTTTTTTCTATTTCAAAAAATTTTCTTCATCTTGCTTTATGGGTTTATATAGAACTACTAGACATGAACTTTCGAAGGTGAAAATATTTCATGTCTAGGCTTCTATAAATGGATTATAATAATTGAAAACATGCACTATACACATTAATAATATGTGTATATATATGCACGTAAAATTAAGAAGCATGTCACATGCATATCTATTGGCATTTCCTCTACTAGGAGTCTAGGATAGCCATCTTTCTTGCTTTTATCAATGAAAAGTACTACTTTACCTATGAAAATAACTTGCAAAATTAGTCCTTGAAAATTCCAGCATAAAAAAAAAAAAAGAATTCTCTCCTCGTTATTTTCTTTTTTGGGTACTACTTTTATGGTAATTTGGAATAGTAGAATTCGTTTTAAATTAAGCTGAGGAGCACCATTAGATAGACCAAATTCAACAGGTCAAGGTCAAATACAACATTAGCAATAGTCTACGCGCACATATTACCACATATGTATCCTCTTCCATGGGCTTATTATGTAGGATTAGGACTATATATATATATATATATATTGGCGCCGTCCCAAAAATCCAAAAAAAAAAAGAGAAGACAAGTCAGTGTCACTAGTAGTAACAAAAAGGTTGCTTTATTTGCCAGTCAATGCCATGAAAGTAGAACAGGTGGCTACACCCCAATAAATTTTGACCAGCCCAAAAATGTACTGGTAGCGAACGCGGCCATTTGGTGGTGGTCAAATCCTAACCGGCCAATGGTACAAAACATATGCAATGACGATAACAAGCATACGTTTGCCATTTTTGCCTTCATTTTCCAAGTTTTTTTTTATTATTAATTTTTTTTAAATGTACACATGAAGGATAATTAATTTTATAATTTAATTTTAATTATAAACTTACTAATGCCATGTAAATTATGTTGTTGTTGCAGATGGGATGGGTGATGAATGAAGTGTTGAGGCTATACTCACCAGCACCTAATGTACAAAGGCAAGCAAGAGAAGATATTAAAGTAAATAACCTCACTATTCCAAAAGGAACCAACATGTGGATTGATGTTGTAGGAATGCACCATGACCCTAATCTATGGGGTGATGATGTGATGGAGTTTAAACCAGAGAGGTTCAAGGATGACTTGTACGGTGGATGCAAGCACAAGATGGGGTTTTTGCCTTTTGGTTTTGGAGGAAGAATGTGTATAGGTAGGAACTTGTCTATGATGGAGTACAAGATTGTTCTAACCCTAATTCTTACTAGGTTTTCTTTCTCTCTTTCACCTACTTATTCTCATTCCCCTTCAATTTTGCTCTCCTTAAGGCCTAGTTTTGGTTTGCCTCTCATTGTTCAACCCCTGTAGCCTAGTTTAGAATAATTTTGACAGTGTCATCATCATGTGTAGTCTTTCAGCCACAAAAGGCCTTTTGCTCTCTTTTTTTTGGGTTTTTTTTTAATTTTAATTTTCTTTTTATTGTGTAATATGGAAAATAATGAAAAGTATTATTTTGTTATATATAAATATACTTGTCGCCAAAATCATTCAAGCTGCTCTTGTTGACTGACTACTATTGCTATTTCATGTATATAACGATTAAATCTATTTGATTTGTAATGGACGAAACTGAAAAGGGAAAGAGCAAAGAATAGCTATGACGTACTTCAAAAACCTAATGGACCTAAAAATGGAAAAGTAATCACAGACAGAATTTTGGTGCCGTCAAACATATGAATTCGAAGTAACGAATCAGTTGATGAATTATTCAAATTCTGCTGTCAAAGTCTAATAACTCGGCAAGACAACACGAAACTGTTGTTACTAGCTAGCGTTTTCAACAGGGTGCAATTGTGGCTGGGTGGTTTGCATGTATTTCACACGTTCAATATTTGTAACCAATTATTCATAAAAAAATTAGGCATCTTACCATGTAATTTGAGTTTTAATTAAATAAACAACATACTCAAAACACAACGATAAAAACACCAGCAGAGAGCTCAGGGATTTGAGAGATTTTATTGCTACAATTTTCACGTGTTGTAATTACCAATATCATTTATCAACATTGCCATAACTTTTCATTTTATTTGATTCAATTTTAATTTGGAGAATTCAATAGTCAAGATCATAAGTGGAAGTCTCATATTTACAATTCTACAAGGTTAATAAAACAAAATTAGCATTACAACTAGCTTTACAAGCTAGAGTACTGAGGCTACAGAAATCGCACTGGCATCTCTCATTTTCTCTGCTAAAACACCAAACCCTGAAGCCCAAGACCTTTTTACCCCATTCTACTTCTACCCTCCCATGGCCGATTGAATCCAAGGCCTGAAGAAACCAGACCAATTTCTAACGAAATCAAACGTTATAGTAGACGGAATATAATTTTTAAGCATACATTTCGGCCATTATATGATGGATCAAGTAAATAGCACAAGTTTTTGACCCAAAAAAAAAAAAAAAAAAAGTAAATAGCATAAGTGGGGAGTATTAACTTGTCTATTAACATGGAAACAAACTCGCACAAAGAGGAGTTATCTTATTATGATGGAGAATATCCTTACAGTGGCCACATTACTGAAGCCTGCCTAGTGCCCCACCAAGTTGTTAAATATGGGATGTCCATGCTTTCTAGATATAAAGCAAGCATTAAAAAAGAGGTAAGTTTGGTGGGAAACGAACGTGCATCCATTGTCTCTCGTATGCTGCCAAATGACTCCATTCAATCTCATCAAGTAATGAGAGCTTCAGTTCATAAAACTTCTTCTTTGGCGGATCTCCGTCATCTTGAATTATGTCATTCAATACCTGGTCCAGAAACGAAAAAAATCAAAAACTCACTTGAGATTTCCCAAATAATTTCTTCTCAGACAACATTTATGACCAAGTGGGAGCTTGGATTAAAACAAAAGAAAGATGTATTTGGCCTCAGAAGTGGGATCAAATGAAGTAAAATACTTATTTGTCATAATTTATCAAGGAAACATGTAAAAAGCATAGCAAGATAAAATTTTACCTTTAGCGCTGTTCCAAGCCTTTTACTTAGTCTTTCACGTATCACTAAGAGGGTGCCATATTTAGAGGACTTCACATCAACCCATTTTCGCAATTCTTTAAAATTCTCCTCAAACAGATCTTCCTGGCTACCTGCACCTGCTGCAGATTTGTCATCAGTCCTGTCCACATCTTTGGTGCCTTCCGTTATAGTTGCAGCTTCAGCTTTCTTTCCCTGCCATTGTGACAATGATAGCAGTGACTAACAGAAATCACTGGATCAAGGAAACCACACTCGATCTAATCTCATCACAATCAGGATCATATTTATGTTAATTATTATTTTGATACACAACGTACCACCTTTGAACATGTGTCCATGTATCCTATGTTTTGACTTTTGGGTGAATCAGACACTTCAACATATATCCATGTCGGATCCTTTTACCAAAAAACAAAAAAAAAAGGGAAAAAAATTACCGCCAGGTCAAAATTAAAAAATGCCTGCGTGAATCGTGATTGCATGGAGCTCAAAGAGGAACATAGCAATTGACACCACTCCCCTCTCTAATACACACACACATGCACATTCACAAGCACGTAAATGCACAGAAATTTCCAATAGTAAGTTCTTGCATTTCAAAAGCATCAAATTCCTTGAAAAATTGGAGTCATCCTTCAACTCTCTCTTTTTCAGAAATTAATACTTTTTCCCTTGCAGGCTAACAGTTTCCCACACAAAGTTCTTGTTTTCCAAAACCTAATTCTGATTTCTTACCAGCACCTTTGTGATCTCAAATTGATATAGTTATTCTAGGAAAGCCAGGTGAATGCATGTACACAATAGTCCTTAAACAGAACCACATCTGAAGAAAATTGACAATGAAGGTACCATAAATCACAGCTAATTCCTCTTACCTCCAGATATTCAATGTCTGAAAGGGCCAGCCCTTTTTGATAAAGTGCCTCTGCTAATTGATCCCGGGTTGTCTCCATCTTCTTTTTCATATTCTAGAAGAAAACCAGCAATGTTGTTTCTTAGTAGATATAATTGTCATAACCATGAATGCATGAAACCAATAACAGTTGAAAGGGAACTGCATCAGCAAGGTAAGGAACTCAAATCTCCAAAACCAAGAAAGCATCAGCGAGAGTTACATCAACTAGATGCATTAATAAAGTAAGAATCAGAAGTGGATTTCCAAACAAGTTCCCAACTGAATTTGTCCAAAACAAGTAAAATAAATAAATAAATTACCTCAGCATCCTCCTCTTCTGGATCATTCTTGAGGGAAAAGAATTTCGCTAGCTCATCTCTGTCAATACTATCAATTACCTCATTTGCTGCACGTATAATCTGAAAAATGGCACAAGCAAGTGATTCAATTTTCTATAGGAATTCATCGTGCCCTTCAGACAAGGAACAAGAAGGTCACTATTCCCTGCAGAAAAGTTAGAAGATGAAGAGGCCTAGATGCAAATTAGCTCGGCTACATGCATTATCAGACCTAAACTTTTATATTGTCAGCTCCCAAGTGCTTTTAAACTATCAATTGATATCTATTGCATATAGCCAATACATTTTGGAAGTTTAAACATAAAAAATTTCTGACATCAAAGCTGCAACTTGTAAAATAAACAAAAACATGTAAAAGTTTACAATTTCCTTAATCCTTACCTAAGAAACCATTCAATGCTACCTTAAGAAATTATCAGCCGAGCGAACATATGACTCAACAAAAATCCAACAGGAGAGGATATAAATACTTGATACCATTATGTTCTATAAAACATATGTATATAACTTACTTCCTCATCATGACCAATTTTGTCTTCAGCATTACTCACAGAAACCAAGCCTTCCAAAATCTTAGCAAGCAGAGTTGTATAATTTGGGTATTCAGACTGCCAAGAAACAGATGATGCTTATTAGTTGGACATTCTCTGAGAAATTACAATGACTAGAAGTATAAATTGACCAACCAGGCCAAATGGTACAAAAGCTTGAATAGCACATGTAAAAAGTACATAAAACCTTGCAATCCTAGCCAGACATGCATATTCTCACATGTCAGTTGACCAAAGGGAATGAGTATAGTAAAATCCTTCAATTTGGGTAGTGTCAACCTATTCTATAGAAAACTATGCCAAACTAAATGAAGTTTGATGTGACAAGTCAAAGAATCCATTGTCAGACTAATAAGGAAAAAAGGTTTCAGCTAATTTGTCCTGGATCAAAATTGTACACCAGTGGACATGACCCTGCTATGAGATTTACAAATATTTGCTTGTCAAAGATATGCAAATGTTGTCAGGGTAAAAAAAAAAATAGCTTTGAAGAGTATGAATAAGAAAGTAAATCAAATAGGAACACCAAATAAGCTTTAACCTTGAGAGAGATCGACAATTTTTTCCATTCTGCGCGTTCCTCATCAGTCTCTTGTTTTAGGCTAGCAAAAACTTTTATCTTAGCATCTCGCACCTGCCAAGGTATACAGGCAAAAAGTATCAGTTCAAATAAAACTTGAAGGACCCAAAACAAATGTTCAGGAGGCATGATATGGGTAACCTTCTGATGCAAATGAAAGGCGTTCCATGTTCTACAAAACACACAACAACTTAATCTAGTTTTGCCATTAGCTATCATAAGAATCAAAGACAAGTTTTAGTTTTCCCCTACATAAATGTTCAATAGAAGGAAACTCAACTTCAAAGTGCTTCAAAATACCTCTTCATCTAGACGTTCGGAAACAGATTTAGAGCAAGTTGAAGAAGATCCTTTTCCCTTGTCTTCATCAACCTGTCAGAATTATATTAAAACAATGGTGTAAGTGAACTTCAATTCCGGTGTTTATGTTAAAAAAATGGCAGCATATGTTGCTAGTCTCCATAATAGAATTACTTATGAGAAACAAATCTAAAAAACCATAGTTTACAACCTTAGGTGGAGGCACTATATAACAGACTGGATAAGATACAGGGTTTTTCTCTGGATTTTTTCCTGCTGCCTGACCAACAAATGATAGCTTTCCGTATGAGATTGCTCCCAGCACTACAGATCCTTGTGGAGCATTCTGCAGACATTTTATAAGCATCATTGCATGTTTCCATTTGTGAAAAGTGCTACTTTCAACCACAGGGTTGAAGGATGCCAAGAAGGTAAAAATTCCAATACCTTTGGAAGCTTGTCTTTCGCTGGTGGTCCCAAGTAAATTGCTTCTTTCCTCCTATCATATATTTTAAGTTGCAATGAATGTATTATAGGAAAAACATGACATAAATGAACCATTCCATAGGAAAAAAGGAGTTTCTCTTTCCTGAATTAAATGCATCACTAAGGGGCAAATCATACCCTGGAACCAAAATTGAGGACTTAAAAGCACCATTTCCCATCACAGGTCCATCCGGTTCAGAGAAAAAATTCAATCGAATGACATCCTGTATTAAAAGGAATAACTTGAGCATTTAAATACAGTTATGCTAGATCACTATAATTTTCAAAAACAGAATCTAAAATCTAGACAGAGTAGAGAATTAAAGTAACCAACAACCATAGTCAAAGCAAGTCAAAATATTCCTGGTAGAAAATTCCATTATAGAGATTTGATTTAAACACAAACGTCATACAAATAATAAATACTCTCTTCCGATCTTAAAAATGGATTCCCAAAAGTTCTTGCCCGATTCATTGAAGATGAATTTCAACCAACTTTGTCACAGAATTGCTAAAGTTTATTCCCACGCATGTGTTCAAACTCTCAGCCAATAATTTCATGAATTCAACATGCCATTTACTTCGTTGAATTGCTGAGAATTCAATATGTTAAAAAAAAAAAAAAAAAAGGAAGCTCTACCTTGTCATCCAAATTTCTCTCAACAAACAATACTAACTGCTTCATTTTCTCCAAATATTGCACATTGTCATGCCTGCAACAAGAGCATCATTAGAGATATTTACCTAAAGCAGCATCTCTTGCTAGATTAAGTTTAAAATTGTTACAAAAAATCTAGCTTAGCAAGGAAATTAATAATTGTGCATGTATGAAAAGAAGTGGATGTGTATACAACCAAGTGAATTTGGTCTGCCTTGGAAAATGAGCCATACCTTAAATATAGCTGCAAATTGTAATCACCCTTGGGGAGTTTTGAGGAATTTGGATAGACGTCCCCCATTGCATACACACGCTATAGTTGAGAAGGGAAAAGATAAGATAGAAACCAACTTGAAACATTCAAAGAGAAAAGAAGAAGGCTTTGTTTAACATCACTTAAGGTATAAGAGAATGGACTTCAGGTACAACATATAAGAGATTTATTGTTTTGGTGTATATAAATTGATTAAACAACAAAATCATAGAAGTGAAAAGCAAAACTTTCAAGACCAGCTAAGATCCACCCCCATGAAATGGTTAATCTGCAATATTTAAATTTCATCTGCGAGAACTATAAATCTAAAAGTACCTTGTTAGCATCAGAAATCATATAAAATTGTGACTCAAATTTATTGTCATATATGCGATTATTGAGCAATGGAACTTGAGGTTTTATTTCTGATGCATCCTCCAATTTGATCTTGTAACTGCAGAACAAATAACATTAGGATGAACACTCAGATTTAAAAAGAAGATAAAAGAATGGATGACAATAAAAGTTGAAGTTCAAAACAAAAGAGAGGAAAAAAAAAAAGAAAACAAAAAACCCTACGTTAATGTCAGTGCCAGTGTCTGTTTTCCTGAGGGCAGTTTGTCACGATCCGTTGTGAGAGTTTTTAGTGTAGCATCAATAGGTCGATATGGAACTCTTATCTGCAAGTTGAAAATGGGAGGGAAGAAATGCAGCATTAATATACACAGAATGACACCAATAAAAATAATTCTAATTTTAGTTGGGAGTATCCAAACAACCCAACAACATTGCAGTAATCACACTTCACCTTATTTAAAGTGGCAGCGGGGGCAAGTTTTTCAGTTGCCAGAAGAGCTTGAGCATCAATTCTGACAGGTGCTTCGCTTCCATCGAGCACAATCTCTTCTTTACTGATGTCAATCCCATGAAACTCAATCTAGACAGTATAAAGCAAAAATTGAGTGCCACATGATGTGCCTTGTAATGACCAAGTTCAATACTAACATGAATAAAAGGATATTCGTAAACAGAAGGGATAGTAAAAAAAAAAAAAATTTCAGAAAAGAACATTTTTGTCTAGAAACCAAGGCAGCAAGTAATCCATTACATAACATGAAATTCTGATAAATTCATATGAGGACTTGCAATTTTTTTTCGTTATCAACACAATCAATGGAAAATCCAAAGCATGCACCATGAATATATATATATATATAAATTTTAACATACTTTTTCTTTTACTATGATGCCTATGGAGCTAGCAAAAAAAACAAAAGTAAAGTGTATAACTATTTTCTGTTCTTAGATAATATTTCACTATCTATTGAGTTTCAGCATCCAACATAAAAGTTTATGATAAAAATGAACATGCCCTGGTCCCTTAGCAACCAAAAGTGATAATCTGATTTCCAGAATGCAATATGTCAACTCAAGCTTCAAATTGATGGTAAAGTTTCAGGCAACAATGATAAAATATCAAGAAAGGAAAAGTTAACGGAACTGCAAGGAAGAAGGGTAAGGAAGGAATAAGGAAAATGATCTCATAAATGTGGGAAAAATGAGACAAAAGGACCAAAAAATCATCATTTAAGGAAAACCAGCAATAAACATTACTCATAAATTTCAACAAGTAACAGGAGTAAAAGGAAACAATTTACAGTGTACTTGTAGTTATAATATGAACTTGCTACCTCAAAGTCCACAATAGTGGTTTCATGACTTCCTATGCCACTTGACCAAAACTGAGCAATAGCTAATTCCATTGTCTGACCACCCACAACAGGAAATGCAAAGCTTTTGGCAGTAGGAGAAGATAACGTTACAACACTCTCCCACTTGAGTGGCCTTTGTAGCGGGCAAATCTGCAAATTGCAAGTATGTAATAGCAGATATTGACAATCTAATAAACAATTTCACTGAATTAGTACCTGAACAGTGTCAACAAAAAAATGTCGAGCAGTATCAAATCCTGAAGTTCGCATGGTTGCCTGAACCCAACTAGCACCAAGTGGCACTTCGATAAATCTCCGTTCTATGTGGCCTATTCATGCTTCATATTTATGATGAAGAAAACGAGTTAAGTTCGGCATTTAACCATAAACATTCGACAGTTTACTCTGCCTCAAAGCAAACTAATTTAAGAAAATTGCAGTTAAAATTTTACTGATGCCACCGCATCAAGAACCTAAAATTCAAGACAGTTTCACGGGATTGACACCATAATCTTCAGCAAAATTGGCACTGCCGAGAAACAATGAAGCCAACTATTGTAAACCATCTACATCATTCCTTAATCCAAGTAGTTACAATGCAAGCAACAAAAAAAGTATACTAATAATCAGGGGTGACAAAAAAAAAAATTCAGTAATATAGCCAGCAAGCAACTTGTTGGATTTAGCAGACAGTTGTATTAGTCAGACCAAACAAACTCCTTCTCAAATGAACTCTATCAATCAAGAATTTTCCAAAAATCTAGATAAAAACCGAAAATACCTGAAGTCTACCATCAGCATTCCACTCTATTTCACCATGGCGGACTACAATTATCTCTATATAAGGTAAACACGTAGACCTCTATATAAGGTAAACACGTAGAACTGCGTTAAAACAACAAAACAAAATCGTCAATTTTAACAAGAAATTTTGAATTCAACATTAAAAATGAACAAAAAATACTGCAAAAAGGTGCTCATCGGACTTGTAATCGAACTCCGGCGGGATAGAAGGTGGCTTCGGCATCATGACATATGACTCGTCCATTTTGACAAGCTGAGTTGTCAAGGCGATGATCAAGAAGAAGAAAAAGACAAAAAAAAATTACAACTGATGAGTGGATTACAACTGAGGAGTGGATCTATTCCCGGCGCATAATGCATTAATAGTGTTGATTTCCAATACAAACCAGTAAAGTTCTTTACTTCCCCAAAAAAGGACAAACTAGTCTTTCAATCATGCATTAATTGTGTATTAATAACTTCTATCTAGATAGATTCTATCCGTTGATCATTAGCGTTTATTTATATGTTCTGTATATGGGAGCATACATGTCCCAGTATGGTTGGATCATCTTTAAAAATATCAATGGATCACATGTCACAGGTGGTGGGACATTTGATGAGTAAGGATCAATTCATTGGTCAAAAACTAATTGTGTAAAGACTAGAAAGTGCAGTTCACTACCAAGTTTGAGTATATATCATCTTATTGTTATCGATTTAACAGTCTATTGGTATGAATTTTAACAGTTTATTGGTATGCTCAACATAAAAAAAAAAAAACATTGAGAAAAAAATGAAGACAATAAAAAAAAAGTTGAGCACAAAAAATATGAAAATAGTAAAAAAAAATAATATTGAAAAAAAAAGATAGTATCTTAAAAAAGTTTTGAAGAGAAAAAAAACGTTGAGGAAAAACAAGATGACGATAGTACCTTAAAAATAAAAAAAATATTGAGCATAAAAAAATATTCATAAAAAACGATACCTTAAAAATAGAAAAAAAAAGTTTAGTAAAAAAATGAAGAAAGTAGAAAAAAATGTTGATAAAAAATTATTGAGGAAAAAAAAAATAATACCCTAAAAATGAGGGAGGAAAGGAATGTGGTCCATATTTGAAAGAAAAAAGTTAGGGAAGTTAGTTTTGAAAAAGGAAAAGTTGATTTTTAAAAATATTTTTGATCAATGTGGTTTTTGATAATATTTTTAGTTTTTCGTCTATTTTTGAAAAAATCCCAAATAGGAAAAGTATATAATTTGTTTTAAAAGTAGATATTTTTATAAATTAAAAATTAATAAATAAAAATATAGCATATAATTTGTTTGAAAGTATATTTTCTATAAGAAAAGTAGTATAATTATTGTTTTTATATATTTTTATAAAATTTAACAAGAAAGAGTTAACATTAGATTAATTAATATTTATAATTTAATTATTAGTTGAACTTAAAAAAATTACATCAAATTAATTTTTGTGTAAATAAAAGTATTGAAGAAATAAAGTGTTATAGCTCAAATAAAAAATTTATTGTTGATAAAAAAAATAATAAAAAATTTATTAAAATTATAATAATTTATAAGTTTAATAGGGTTCTAATATTCAAATTGTTACCATAATTAATATATATATATATATATATATATATATATATGAAATCAGTTATAGAGTTGAGAACAATTAATTATAAGAAATATTTAAGTAATATCATATAATTATTTAAGTATATATATATATATTATATGAAATCAGTTATAGAGTTGAGAACAATTAATTATAAGAAATATTTAAGTAATATCATATAATTATTTAAGTAAAATATTTTATAAAAATTGTAATGAATAAATATTTATAAATATTGAAGTTAATATCAAATTGTTATATAAATAAATAATATTGTTATTATTTTTAAAAATTTTATTTAATAATAATAATAATAATGTTATTATTATTATGTTTAATTATTTATTTGCTATATAGAGAAAAGGTGCATTTTTACCCCTAACATTTTCACCGAAGCTCACATATACTCTCATTGTTTTTTTTATTTTTAGCTCAAATAAGCACAACTTTTTGAAAAATCAAAGTTTTGAGCTCTCCTTCTGACAGAGACGTTAAACATCCCGTTAGTAAGGCTGACATGGCTACGATAGACCCCACACAACAAAAAAACCGTACATCTATTATCTCTGTCTCTAGCCACTGTGTGCCACGTGGCTATCTTCGCTTTTTACATCACCTTTAACCAAAATTTGATTTCCCTTCCCTTCATTTTTTTTTTTTGGATATTCTTACCTAGTCTCGATGTATTACACCATATGGTTAGATATAAGACACACAAGATAAGTGTAAAATAGTTATCCAATGAAAATAAAACACTTAATTATATCATTCAAATCTAACCATTAGGTGTAATACATTCAGACTAGACAAGAATCTCCCTTTTTTTTTAGTGGGGGGATTGGGGAGGTGGGTGTCCCTCAGCATCCTGGCCTAGTGGGGGACCCCTTCCCTTCATTTTCAACTCCTTCCACGCTCGCTATAATTCACCACACAAACCATATATGTAAGTTCATCTGTGTCCAGTAACTTCTCACATTAATTCTTCTCTTTACTTGATCGTTAAATCTTTCATTTTCTCTCAAATCTGCATGTGCTTTTCAAGTGAGTTATCATGGGTTCTTATGTTTTTTTGAGTTTGTTTACTTGATCTTGGACTGTAATCTGTGTGTTCTTGTTGATTCTTAACTTGGGTGGATGTCATTTTGCATTGATTGTAGTTTTCAAGCTTAAAGTTCAAATCTTTTTTTTTTTTTGTTAGTGTTATTTAGAGGTTTGCTGCTCATTGATAACAGCAGTAGAAGGAGAAGAAATAGTAAGGAAGAGCTCCAGTTCGATCTTTTATGGCGGAACTTACTAGGAAAGTGAATGTTGGTGAAGCAAAACTCAAAACCATGCAAAAAAATGACCCTCCAAAGGACTTTTTGCAGAGGTCTTCACCAACCCAATTGAGCATGATCAATCAAGCAAAGAAAAATGAAGTCCCTGCAGACATCAACCTTGGACTCTCTTTGTCTTTGGGTGGTATTTACTGTGAAAACTCCAATGAAAAACCTTTAACTAGATCATCTTCTATTGTTGGAACCATAACATTGAAAAAAGATGCTGCTGAAGAGCTTAATTCTTATTCATTTCCCAGTTCGTTCTTTTCACTGTCAAGGTCTTGTTCAGTGCCTACTGACTCAGAACAAGAGCAGAGAAAGGCGACTTTAATGGCTTTGGCAAGGAGGAGGCTCGAGTCTGTTGACAACTTTATGAGGGGAAGGACTCAAATGGGAGTTAATGATGCACGATCAAGAAGCAGGTTATCATCACCTGATCAAGAAGCAAAGGACTTCAATGATTGATGGGTACATGAGGAATGGCGAGATAGGTACATGAGGAATGACGAGATAGGAAGTGTAATTGAGTTGTTTGATGAAATGCCTGACAAAAGTGCAATTGTGTAGCTTGTAGTAGCAAGTCAATTTGAAGTTTTTTTCCAAGAAAATCTAGAGCGGCTCTCCCACCTGTTTTGTTGCTATAACACTGAATTCATTTTTTGTTCTGCATAGAGTGGCCATGCAAATCTTTAGCGAGTTCGACACTTGCGTTTTTTGCACCAAATTAGATACCATTAGCTGCTTTATCATGGGGACACCTAATAACCCAAAGAAATCTTTGGTGAAGTTTTTGATGTTAAGCTTGAAGGAATTGATGCAACAGCGAAGATTAAAGTGATTAAGGAAGTTAGAGGGTTGTTCTTGTTGTTAACTCACATTCAATAAGTTAAAATACCCATCTCAAATTCTCTATCTTTCTTGAATTTTGTTATTTTTTTGGGTAAAGTTTGGTGCTTTGATATGTGAAAATTAATGGGTTGAAAACCAACAGAATTGCTAGTGATTTGATTCAATTCAGTTCTTGAATTCTGTTTAGTCTATTTTGCTAATGAATTAGCTGCTACTGTTGATCGTCTTCAAGCTTGGGCTGCTGTTTGCTTACTTGTGCTGCTGTTGCTCACAGTGAATAGGCATACTTCTGATTCGGGGGTCGGTGTCGGTGTCGGTGTCGGTGTCGGTCGGAGGAGCCAAGGGAGGTGAATGTAAGCTGAAGTTGGAGGATGGTGGTGTTGGCGAGGTGGGATGGTGGCGGGGAAACAGGGTGGGATTTTGCGAAGTGTTCTATTGGCTTGGAAAGTTGAGAAAATGGGAGTGAAGGTTGATTTCAACATTATCAGGTGATGATAACCAGTATGATTAGTGGTGAAGAAGGTTGGTTTGTGAGCGCGCGGAAGAGAGTATAACTCAGGGGAAGTAGTATTTCTTCAAGCTATTGGGTTCAAGGTGCTCGACAAAATGTCTGAACCATGCTTTCCTTAACTAAGGTTTCAAGAGAAAAAAAATGGCTAGGAAACTGTTAGTGGGTCCATGTCAGCAAGTTTGTTTGTTTTGTGGGGTCCATTGTAGCCATGTCAGCCTTACTAACAGGATGTTTAACATCTCTGTAAGGAGGGCTCAAAACGTTGATTTTTCAAAAAGTGTTACTTATTTTGAGCCGAAAAAAACGATGAGGGTATATGTGAGCTTCGGTGAAAATGTTAAGAGGTAAAAATGTACCTTTTTCCTACTATATATTATGAGTCAAATATTTTTTTTTGTTCACGTATAAAACATATAGTTGTTTATTAATGTGTGTATATATATGTATAATTTAAAATATGAAAAATTATTTTATATAAAATCTTTTATTTTTATTTTTAAATTGAAATATTAAAAATAAAATAAATAAATTCATTTTTTATCAGTGAAAAATTTAAAAGTGATATAAGTTTTAAAAAAAATAAAAAAATTGGTATAAGGGTTAAAATATATAACTTTTGATGACAGATCAAAAGAAAATAATTATAGAAATTGGCATTATGATTTAAGATTTTTAAATCCTTAAAGTACGAGAACCTAAAGATATAAAATGAAATTTAAAAGGTCTAAAACTAAAATTTTAGAATGTTTAGGAACCTCACTATAGTTTTGCCAAATTTCAAAGCTCTCATTCATTGCTCTCTCTCTCTCTCTCTCTCTCTCTTTCTCTCTCTCTCTCTCTCTCTATATATATATATATATATATATAAACATTTTTCTTTCACTCAAACCTGTTTTCAGACTGACCTAAAAATAATTATAAAACATAATCATATTTTATAAATACAAAAAATTTGTATCTATAAATCAATAAACTCAAAATAAAAAAAATAACTAACTTCCATTAAATAGAAATATCAGCAATTAACGCTTCATTAATACACATTGGAGGTTCCTCACTCCAAAACATCGACCCTTCTATGTGAATTGCTTCTTTAGCAAATACTGTGAGCAACAGCATTTGCAGTACGCCTCACAAAGCCTACATTAGCATTTGCGATAGAATTTATTAGACATTGACAATCTTTGGATAACTTAACCCACTGAACTCCTCTGAGGCTCCTTGCACCTTAAATCTTGGATTAAAATCAAGGAATCGTTCTCTCCATAATAACATTGCTTATCCCCTTATCATTGAGCCAGCTCAGGATCTCTCTCATCCCAATTGCAGCTTCGTAAGGATCATTTCTACCACTCAGCAGGTTAGCTTCTGCTGCAATAAAAGTGCCTTTATGATCTCTAATGACCCAGCCAATACCAATCTGTGTAGAACTTTAACCAGCCTTCAGAAGGAGCGCACCATTTACCTTGAACTGAACAAACAGGCTGTTGGGCGATTTGATTAACTTTCAAAGCACCTTAGCTTCCCTGATAAGTGATAACCTCATCACTGGATCTGTTTTTTTTATTCCATAATATTTCATTCCTTTCCTGCCATAAGCTCCAGCATCTCATAGCTGCCATCTCAGCAATTTCCACAGAATTACACAGCAAAACCATTTCCACCCACACAGAAATTGTCATGCCTCCTTACCTCCAGACTATACTATTGATCAGCACTATTGAGAAAATGGACACTTCACTAAAGCATGGAGAATTGTTTCTTCTTCCCCTTTGCATCATGGGCACCTGGGATCAATTGGAACCCGCTTTGAACACATCTGATTTGTAGGAAGACATATATACATAAACATACATTAGGACAACACAAACAACATGTGAAGGTAACAAGATGCCACTTATGGCGAGATAGAAAAGGATGCACCTTATTGAGATCACTGAGAAATTAATTTACTATCAAATTTACACAAGCAGCAAGATCTTGCTAAAATCCTGGACTCCAAAAGCAAATCAACAAACCACTATTTCTGCTTTGGAATTAAATTTTTGTTCTGAAAATAAATTATAGATTGCCTCACTGCTAAGGTGTCTGCCATATGCTTTCTGCTGCAACCCCTTGGCAGGTCCAAAATTCAGGTTTCGAACTGAAGAAAAGATCAACAACTCTAGCGCAATGCAATTATGAAGTAAATATGAAACAAAATCCATCTCACTTGGTCTTCCGCCAAATTTAAATATCTCAACTTCTTTAAGTTGTAAATGGGGTTGTTCACTCTCCAACTTCCCGCCAGGTACAACATTCCAATCCATGTTGTAATGGAACTGCCATTCAAATAAGCAAATGTTACAAATTTTTTAACATATGATTTCAACTGCATTATAATTTTGATACTGACTACTTAGTATTTATTGAAGTCAGATGGAATACATATAAATTATTGTATATCACATTAAAATTCTTGCAGATGTAGAGATGAAGATTTTTTTTTTAAAAAAAAACACAGCCTACAGTCCGACGTATCCTTAGATGCCCTATATATTTGACGCCAGAAATCACATAAAAAAGAAAAAATAGCCTAAAAATAAGGCCAAAACTTCAATTATAATTCAAGATAATTCTTATTGTTGCTAAATCTGAAATAATTGAAAGGAAATAGGAATTCCATTTTTAAACTACTAGTGTCCTGCACCAAAATTCTATAAGAGACAAGAATCAGCATAAATTCAAATTCAGTCGAGAACTTATTCTGATGAGGTCTAAACCACCTAAAAATGTCATAAGCTATACTTGAACCCTCAAATTTCATGATTTCATCCCTGCCAATTGACAGCAAGAATGATATCTTAAAAGGTTCAGGAGAAGCCTCAGCCAATCACCACAAACAAGGGAGACCATGTTTACCATGGTATCAGTTAAACTACACGTGACCTCAACACCATCATGTGGTTCCAACATGGAACATTCGGGCGGCTGCTTGTAAAGTTTGAAGACCAAGAACCTAAATTTGTCCAACAAAATTTTGTATGTGCACCCTTCCCTTTCCTAATCGATTTTCTAATCTTTCATGAACTTGTCAAATTCAATTCTATCACTGAATTGTTCATTTGATCAGGAACCTACAAAAAAGTCATCCTAAATTGCTTCCACTCACTAGCTCTTGCTATATCTTTTCAAACAAAATTAGTGACAACAAATATTTCCTTCTGATTATGGCATACTTACAATATCCTGTCATTGTATTCATTTACTTCCATGATCCATCCTCTTAGTAAAGGAGCCTCACAAAATCAATTTTTATTCATTTGTATTTATACAATTTATAATTCTCCCATTTTAGTAATGTTGCAGAAATTAGATCAACATATAGAATACTTACTGCAAGGTGGAGTTTCTGCAAAGCAGGAGAAGTGTTTAGAATGTGTACAATATTGAGGAGGTCATATTCTCCTAATATGCAAATATCCAGCTCCAGTTGCTTGAGATGCCTGAATGTAGTCATGCTCTCAGGTACGAGCGGAACCTGGAATATTTTTATAATTACCTCAAAACCCGTAAAATTTTTGTTACAATGTATAGATAAAGTAATTTCAAGTTTATCAACATACCTCAAAAGGAATGAACTCTAATGATAGAAGTTCAAGCTCATCTACGTCTTTTGCAAGTTTATTGAACACGTATCTCGTTCCTGTCCCTCCCCTATTTTCAAATTGGAAAAACATGATTTTAAGTGCAGGAACATCAACAAATGTGAACTGTCTCACCCAACCACTGTACTCAAAGGTGTGCAGCTTATGAAGAGAATTTAGCTCCATTCTCACAAAGCCCTTATCATTACGGTCATCAATAATCAATGATTTCAAAGGAAGGGATGGACCAGAAACACGTAAGTATTTAGGAAGAAAGCACCCAGAAAGTATGGTGTCTAAATGAAACTGGCTTAAAGATACGAAACTAAGACGAAGAGTAACCAACGAACTTAACCGTTTAGCATAGTCAGGAGAAGGTGTCAATGTACATGACTTTAAGCGCAGATGCTTCAAGTGAGATGCTCTCCCATGAGTAGGTAGAAGATGACAGGGAAAGTCGTACCGGTCAACATCAGGTAAAAAGTAAAGGCTAAGAGAAATTGTTTCGGTCTTCATC
>CATIWK010530278.1:0-15910 GCA_949634005.1 Mallotus japonicus
CAACCTAGGAAATTCTAAGTTTAAGAAAACTTACCAACTCCTAAGTTTGATGTAGACCACAATAGTTAATCTACAAGCTTTGAATGCTTTAGGTTCAACTCTTGAATCAAATGCTCTAGCCTCCTAAATGTTAGGCCTCTAGCTTGAAACACCAAAGCTCCACCAAATCACCTTCTTGCCTTGATTAGATTAGATGCAAGTAGCCTCTCAAATGACCCTCACAAAATTTGCACTAATTTAATCTCCTTGCAAGAACACTTAGGGTTTATGTTATGTATATTTGTTGTTTCTATTTTGTGGTGAGTTTTTAAACTCTCTAACCTTAGAAATATATCTTAGGTTATGTATATATATGTAGAGAAAGCAAACCCTAATGACATCATGTCTTACATCACATGTATACAACTTGTCATGATAAGTACACAACTTATATACTTATTTAGTGCATAAAGAAGTATGTAGAGAATTAATACATCTCATGTATTATGTCTACATATATTCTACACATGATTATACAACCTAATCCTAATCTTGCCAATAGTCAAATTTATACACTTAAGAGATAATGTATGCCTAACATAACAAATTTTACTACATCAATTTACATGGACTTGCGCTTGGTTATTGGGCCAACACTTAGCCCAAGCCCAATCCATTTAACAAATGGGCTTAGATTAGGTCCATGGGCTTTCTCAACATCTTGGATTAATCTTTGATCCAAAATCCTTTTGGACCTAAGCCCAAACAACTTGGGTCATTAATCCAAGTCCAATTAGAAATAACATATATTATTAATTTAATACTTTAATTAATATCTCATATTAATTAAGTATAAATTAATAATTAAGCCCTTGCTAGAATTAGATTTCATGACATGCTAGAATCATTGCTTAAAGCATAAATCTAATTATATTAATCTTAATTAATTGATTAAACTCTTCAATCAATAATTAGATTAATATTAATGGTGATTTGGTGAAACTCTTTTAGGTGTGACTTACTAGGTTCATGTCTAATTGGCAATAAGAAGATAATATCAACACTTGATATTATTTGAAACTCCTTTCAAATCTAAATGTGAAAATCCCAATTATACATATTTAGTTCTCATAAGTTGTGAGTGAGCCCTAGTATCGATATCACAACTACCCAATTAGAAATGAATGCATGTATTAATTCACACGAACCCCTTGGTCATAATTATTGTGCACTAAAATCCCTTCATTAGAAGATTCTGATATAGTCTAGAGTTAAGGTTTAGTCAAACTCTAATAGTTGTATCATATGACCTCAGCTCAAGTTACAATTCTTGATAAAACATAACAAATATTAGAAACACTTTTCTAGTACTGAAACTTTTTCAAACTGTGTTATGTTTATCCTGGACAGGAGCTTATTCATCAAGAACAAACTTAGATAACATAGGATCTTGTCCCGGTTCACTCCAAGCAATGAATCTCATCTTGGTCGAACACTCATCCCTACATTTAACTGACTAGAGCCACCACATGTCATATACTCATGTGTGATTAACACAAGTATATAAGTGATAACAAACCCTAACCACTTAAATGTGGATGACCGTGTCACCTTAGGTTAAAGGACTATATGCACCATTATAACCTAGATTGTAATTGTTGACTATAAGTGAATATCCTTGCGATCACAAATCTAACATCACTGTTCGATCCACCCATCATATGAGTATCCACATGTGTATTCTGATATCTCATATCAAGTAGCATGAGACTCACTACCTCCCACTATTAGTATCACATACTAATCAAGGAAAATAGACAGAGGTGATAATCAAATTAATATTACCCAAATATTAATTTAACGAATATGAACATTTTATAGCATATGTACTAAATAAATTGTTAGCTCATATTATCAACTATTGATAATAAATTTATTTAACATTATACTAATGGATAAATATTCAATTAGATAAACACTTTAGATAAAAAGAATATTCTTTATTGCTATTTGGGATAATTTACAATGTCAAAATATGTGATTGGCCTCTAGGGCATACCACCTATACTAACAAAGTTGCAGGCTCAGGTTGTTCATTGCTTACTTTTAAGTGAAGTTAATCAATCTAGTTCTAATGAAATTTAGTTTAATGTTTCTAGTTTTCTTTTAAAGTTTTCTCTTAGTGAATTTGTTATTGTTACTAGCCTGAAATGTTATGATGATTTTGAGAGAAAAATATTAAGAAATCTATGAAGAACACTTTGGTTGATAAGTATTTTAATAGTTCTTCAAAAGTGAAGAACAATGCTATTGAAGATTGTTTTCTTTCTCAAAAGGCATATTGTGAAAGTTGGATGTTCTTTATTTTGTTAGTTTGTTTTTGTTTTCTTCTCCTAAGGATAAGTTTATTAATAAAGATTATTTGGATATTGTTGATGTTGATTTGTATAATCAATATCCTTAGGGAAAATAAGTTTTTAGTTTTACTTTGAATTCTTTAAAAGGAAGGCTTCTAAGGAATGAGAAGAAAGGTGACAGTTATTATTTTTACCATCTTTTTTACTTTCCATTGGCTTTGCAATTTTGGTTTTATGAATGCTACTATTAGTATGTTAATATGTTTGCTATTAATGAGGGTTCTTCAATTCCTCGTCTGTTAAATTGGCATATATCTGTTGTTCTCAATTTCAAGAAGTTTAATTTAGAGATTATGAATTTATCTTCTTCTCAGGTAATTTATTTTAAATATTTTTTATTTTATTTTATATTTGTTTGCTTTTTTTTATTTTTGCAGTTGAAATTGAAGAATATTGTTCTTACTCCTGCTGAAGAGGAGTTGTTGGATTTGAATGGATTTTTTGAAAAATAAAAAGTTGAAAAGTGAATGTATCTCCTGTTTGTGATCAAAATATGGACAGTGGAGATGATTTTCAATCACCTATTTTGTAAAAATCTAAAAAAGTTAAATTTACTAGTCATAAAGAGGGATCAGGCGTCAGTTATATTGTTGGTGATAGGGAGTCTTTGTTGAAGAAGAAAATTGATGATATAGATAAAAGGCTTAATCAAGAAATTTCTTATTTGAAAAGTTTTGTTGAGGAGAGATTCTGTGTTTTAGAAGGGAAGTTAAATAGAATTCTTTAATAGAAATTTAATTCTTTTCCTTCCAATGTTGATAAGAATGACGATAATGGGAAATATGATGGAGTTGGTTCTAATGGTAAAAATAATAAGGATGGTGTTGTTGAGAAAAATGATATTTTTGATTTTTTTTTTTGGATGTTATTGTTGAGGGTAACAAGAAAAATGAATTTAATGAAGAGAAGAATAATGTTGATGAAGAGAATAGAAAAAATGATGAAGATAAGAATGAAGAAGAGGAGAAGAAAATTAAAAAAGAGGAGAAGAAAAATATGTCTCTTTGAAAAGTGATGTTTCAGGTGTTGTTGGTATGGATACTAATTTTGAGGAATCTGATTCTTTTTATACTGATTCTGATGATAATTTTTTTGAAGAAGATAGATGTTATTGTAAAAAATTTTAGCAAGAGCAAGGTAAATTTTCTTTTTTTGCTTTTTGTTACTTTTTGTTTCTTTTGTTGCTTTTTTTTCTTTTTGTATTTTTTGGTTAATTGTGTTTTATTTTTTTAGGAAGCTACAACTGAACTTGTTAATCTAGCGAATGATATAGTTTCATATGTTGCACCTATCTTAATGGTTCTTTCTCCTGAAAGTTTGAAATATTCAAAGAGGGTTGTTAAGCCCAATGTGTAACTTAAATCTTCATTTGTTAGGGAGTTTGATTCAGGAGTTTAAAAGAAGCTGCCAAGTCTTCTTCTTTTGCTTGGCCTTTTGATGATGATGTTGATAATGCTCCTAAATTTGAAGATCTTGTTAATTTTAACAAATGAATTGATGAAGGAGTTTATAAAAGTAAAAAGTAATTATTTTATTTGTTTTTTAATTTTTTTTATAAAAATCAAGGAGAAAACCACATCAGAGGTGCACCATGACATCCTAGCTAGGCTAGCACCCCAATATCACCCACGTCACTTGCAGTTCTCCACTCAAATATTATTAAAAAGAAATAAAGAATGTTAATACAACCTAACATGCAACAAAAAAAAAAACAGACTAAGGAGCCTAACAAAACCGATAACTATGTCTACCCATAACATCATTGAACATAAAATCTTTGCATTCCTCAGGATAAGAAGACCACCAAGTAATGCAATTAAGGCCAACACCTAAGTTAGAAAGCTTATCCACAACCTGATTACCTTCACGGTAAACATGACTAAGAACTTGTAAACGACTAAGCAAAGAAAGGCACTCTTCTCACTCAAAACGAAGAGACCATGGGACAGTAGTAGAACGACAAAGCAAAAACTGAACAACCATCATAGAATCACTTTCTATCCAAATAGAATGAGGTGGAAGGGAGGAAATCTTTCTAACAGCAAGCATAACTGCGATTAGCTTCGCTTCAAAAGCGAAGTACTCACCAAGAGGAGCAGTAAACAAGGCTAGTAGCATGACCAAGGCAATCTCAAATCACTCCTCCAGCACCCGAGAGACCAGGGGAACCTTTAGCTGCACCGTCAGAATTTATTTTTAACCAACCCGGGGGAGGTGGGATCTAGCTGACTGGGAAAATCACAGGGGCTTGTTTTGGGATTCCTGCAATAGGAAATCTTGAAAGTACTAATAAATCCGAAACAGAATTTTGCATGTATCCACACACATTATATATTTTTAATATTATTTTTTATTCTTGTTAGGTCAAAGTTCAAGTATTCTAAGAAATATAAGGTGCTGAATCTTGGATTTAACTATAATGTTGCTATAATTCCTTTGAAAACATGGTTTCATACATTGTTTTATCTTGGGGAGCTCATCTCAGATTCTGTTTATTTGTTATTTAATTATTTTTTTGTCTTTTATTTTGTTTTGTAATTATTTTTTTTTCTTATTATTTTTTTTGCAGCACATTGATGTGATTTTTTTATTATTTTCGAAAAAGGGGAATTTTCTAAAAGTTGTAGTAATCTTTTACAACAACAGATACATTATTTGATCAAACTTTACAAAGAGCTTATGCTCTTTTATTAAAAAATGATTTTAGGTTTTCTTTTAATCATGTTATCTCTGAGTATATAATAGGAGAAGTTATGCTTATGTCAGAGATAGGGCTGAGCATGGAGATTAAAATATCCAAATTGAACCAAATAACCGGACCAAAAATCTCCGGAACCGGATTGAACCGTTGACTTTTTTACTTTATCCAGACCAAATTGTACTGATAAAAAAATTTTTGGTACGGTTCCGGATATTTATAAATATTCGGACTGAGAACTGGACCGAATTGAATCGAATTATATTGAACCGAAATAACCGAAATTTATTTATTTATATATTTATAATATATAAGTTATACAAATAAATTTAATATATAAATATTATTTAACTACTTTTAAATAAATAATACTAGTATTATAATTAAAATATAAATTCTTTTATTAAAAAATAATAAAATAAAAAATTAACTAATATTTGTCTAAAGAAAAAGAATTAACTAATATTCTCTTACAAATATTATTTAACTACTATTTATTACATTTGCCCAAAGAGTTTTATAAATATTATTTAACTAATATTTTTTTTTTACCAAAGAATATTGGCCAAAGGAAAGAAGGAAACCCTACACTACATCCTTTTTTTTTTCCAGCTTTTGCGCCGTCCCATGCTCTACAATTTCTTCTTTTCTTTTTTGACCACTTTCTTCTTTATTCTCACCCAGCCACACCAATTGTCCATTACCCACCATATTTCTCTACTAATTGAAGTTAAAGATGTCACAAATGAAAGGTACAAAGGCTAATTTCTTCTTTATCAATTTAGTGCATACAGCTACATTTATTTATTTATTTATGGTTTGTTTTCGTGTTTTGATGTATGATTTCTTTGATTAGCTATGCATTTAGCTTGTCTATTTTAATACTTCATATTTTTGTTAATGAAATCTATTAAGGATAGCTCTGCATTAGAATTGTCTACCTTCCACCCATATTTTTTCTTTAAATGGTTATAGAGGTTGAATCATTCCAATAAGATTATTTAAATGCATCTTGGCTAAATCCAAAGCATTATATTACTGTCATTGTAAGCTTAATTCCACATTCAATAAAATTCTTTAATTAACTTCAATTAGGTATTGTCATCTATCAATGTGTCTTTGGAGTGGAAAATTGGTTTACAAATTTTTTATTCTGAATTATGACAAAACAAAATGTTAGAAAAGATAGCAAACTAATAGCTCTATTATATAACATCAAGAAGTGATCATGAGCCCCTGTTTCAGAAATTGTGGCAATAATTTCCTTCACGATAGAAAATTTTATTTGAAATCATTTCATTTGATTTCTTTGTTTGTTGACCCTTCATAGATTTGGGTTCAACTATGAGGAAGAGCAATACAAGAACTCCATCTAGCAGTAAGACTAAGAGGAAAGCAACTGAAGATGTGACCAATGTCCTGTTACTGGCTCCGATTCCACCACCATCAGGTGATTAAACACTTGGGACCCCCCTCATCAAGCATTTCATTCCTCAATTCTAATACTAAGTGATCAGATGGCTGCTCCTCCTTCTCAAAATCAGATGGCTGCTCATCCTCCTCAAAATCAGATGGTTGCTCCTCCTTCTCAAAATCAGATGGCTGCTTCTTCTCAAACAACTTCAATATAAGGTATTACTTCTCATATTACTAAGAAAACTATGTTTGAGGTATTGGAGCATTTTGATAAAGTGCTAAATGCTGAAGGGAAAAAGACTAAGAGGGTTTTATGTAAATGGTGTCGTAAGGATTATAAAAAAAAGAGTGAATTAGGCACTTATGGATTGTGGAAGCATTAAAGGGAAAGCTGTAAAAAATTTCTAAAAAAAAAGAATTAGTTGAGGCATTTAGGGGCAAAGATAAGTCACAAGCAATTCTTAATTTTCAAAAGGGAACTAATTTTGAAGTTAGTAAGTTAACAAGGGAACTAATTCTGAAGTTAGTAACTTAACTTATTGAAGTTTAATCAAGAAGAGTGTAGGAAAGCTTTGGTAAGAATGATTATTAAAGATGAACAGCCTTTTAGAATAGTTGAGAGAGAAGGGTTTAGGGAATTTTTGGAAGTTTATATTCCTCAATTTCAAGTTCCTTCTCGGTTCACTATTGCTACAATTTCTACTCTTTATTTATTGAGGAAAAAAGGAAATTATATAACTTGCTTGCATCTCAATGTCAAAGAGTCTCTTTAACTACTGACACTTGGACAAGTATCCAAAATTTGTCCTACTTTTGTTTAACTGCTCATTTTATTAATTCTAATTAGAACATACAAAAGAGAATTCTTAATTTTTGTGTTATTAAGAGTCATAAAGGGGTTAATATAGCGAATGCTGTAGATTTTTGCATGGAAGAATCAGGTTTTAAAAAATTATTAAAGAAAAATGCTTTGGTTTTGGGTAGGGAAGCTTTCCATATAAGGTGTTGTGCCTATATCCTTTAATTAATTGTGAAAGATGGTCTTCAAATTGTTGAACCGTCCATTAAAAAATTAGGGCAGTCGTGAAATACATTAGGAGCAGCCCCCAAAGAGTGGATTTATTTAAGAAATCTTGTGAGGCAGCAGATCTTAAGTATACATCATCATTAAAATCGAATTGTTCCACTAGAGGGAATTCAACCTACTTGATGCTAGAGGTTGCTTTAAAATATCAAAAAGCCTTTAACAAGTTAGAGGACATAGATGATAAATTTTTAATTGAATTTGGGGATGATATACCTTGTGAGAGTGATTGGAATAATGCTAGGATTCTTACCAAGTTCCTTAAAAGATTTTATGATGTCACTTACAAATTGTCCAGTTCATTGTATTCTACTTCTAATTTTTATTTTCTAGAGATTGTACAAATCTTGAAAGATTGCAAACTTGTCAAAGTAGTAGTAATCGTACCTTAGCACAAATAGGCACTTTAATGAGAGATAAGTTTGACAAGTATTGGGGATCTATTGAGAAGATGAATGTGATGCTTTTTATAGCAGTGGTGTTGGATCCTAGGTAAAACATAAACTATTTGAGGGTTAAATTCAAAATCTATTATGATGAAGAGGAAGCAAAAAAATTATTGGATAGGGTCACAAAGGTTATGAATGAATTGATAGATGAGTACAAGAAAGTTGATGAGCAAGCAAGTTTAGACTCTTCAAATAAGTCCCAAGTTGGTAGTAGGAATGATGATGTAATCATGGATGAAGAGACGGATGATTACATTTTAAAAAATGACAATGAGCAATGTTTGGCATCCAAAGGAGAGTTGGAGAGGTATTTAGAGGAGATTCCAGAAAAGTACATCCCTGATTTTGACCTCTTAGCTTGGTGGAAAGTTAATGTGGTGAGATACCTTATTTTATCCATGGTAGCCAAGGATGTTTTGGTAATTCAAACCTCAATAGTGGCGTCCAAATCTACTTTCAGCACTAGAGGGAGAACTTTCAACCAATTTAGGAGTTCTTTAACTTCCACTACAATGAAGGTGATAATATGTTGTAAATATTGGTGAGGAATAAAAATAAGCCTATCCAAATTGAAGATCTTGAAAGATTTGAGTTGGGTAATTACTTTGCTTATAATTGAATCTACTTTTTCTGTTTTCTTTTTTTTTTCTTGTTGTCTATATATAGTGGTCCTTATTAAATATTTATATTTATTCTTATCTTTTGTCTCCCTTTTTCAGAAATTACTCAGGATCTAGAAGTTATGAAGAGCATTATACCTTGGAGCAAATTAAAGTGCTAATTTGGAAAATTGGTAATTTTTTTTAAATCAATCATTTACAAACTTACTACTTAATGAGTTTAGTATCTTGCCTGAAAGTTTGTGGATAGTAAGTCAATCATGTATTAATGTTGATCATTGGTGCACAGGGATTGAATGTTAAACAGATGTATGTTAGGTCTCTTCTTGCTGCACTCTGCTTCCATGCCTATCAGCAGGTATTGCCTAGTTATCTTTCTTTCTTTTCCCCCCAAAACACATATTTACCATTTGTCAGGATGCTTTTTTCCTTTATCCTTTTTCTCATGTGTGCTTGTTCTACCTTGTAGCACTTGTGTTGGATATCTAAAAGTGATTTTTACAAGTTGAAATATTTGTCAACTCCTATACCAGCTCTGCATGTATTAATTTTTGTCCATGCTTGCACATATTCTATTTGTTTTATTTTTTCTAAATTGAATTCAATTTATGCATCCATTTGTTTCTGTCCATGCTTGCACATATTCCAATGTTTTGTATGAGTGCATAAGCATGTGCACATGTTTTTTATGCAGGTAGGTTGGTGCATGCATGTTTTTTTTTTAGTTTCTTTATCGTGTAACTTTTCCTAGTTAGGATAAAGACATTTTTAGTGTTGGAACTTTTTACAATTTAACAATTTAGTGTTTTAACTATTTTTTATAACAATTAAGTGTTGTAACTTGTAAAAAATAACAATAAAGTGTATATAGCAGGTTACATATAAAAAATGACCAAACTACCCATGAAAATAATTTAAATTTGCCTTTTCTACCAAAAAAATAACAATATTTTACTTTTTCTTGTTAAAATCATTATAAATCAACAAAATACATATTTTTCAAAGAAAATTATTTAAATCATCAATTCTATACTAAAATTTCAATTTTATTGAATTTACTAAAAATTGTAAATTAAAGAGAGAAAGTGAAATAGAAAATAAAAATAGACAAAAAATTTAATTTTTCCTTTTTTGCAAATTTAAAAATTTATAAATTTTTTATTAACTAAAAACAATAAAAGATAAATTGTAAATAAATAAATAAAATTATTTTTATATAAATAATAATTATTATAATAATAACTTTTGTTGTTGTTGTTGTTGTTGTTGTTGTTGTTATATTATTATTATGTTTTTTTTAAGTTTAGGGGCAATAAAGTCTTTTAATTTTGAACTAATGTATTTTTTTAAGGGCAACTTGTTGGTGACTTGTTATATACACTATATTGTCATTTTTTTACAGGTTGCCATACTTAATTGTTATAATGAAAAGTTAATGTACCAAATTGTCAAATTTTGGAAAGTTTAACCACAAAAAATGTATTTCTCCCTTCCTAGTTTCTCAAGTTCAATTTGCTTATAATATGGTGACATTCTCTAAAGTTTTTGCTATAACTTATTACTCATTTTAGAGTGTCTTTTCAAATTTTTAGTTCTCTGTTGTTTTCTCTTTAACCAATTAGAGTCTTGGAGGTCTGTTAGAGTCTTTGTAGACTGTAAGTTAGTCCACAAAGTTTTATATTTTTTAGATTATTTCACTTAGCTTGAGTTCATTTGCTTGGTTCCTTTTGGGATGGATGTTGGCTGGGTACAATTCTTATTCTCTTATAAAGTTGTTGCTATTGCTGTTTTTTTTTCAATAGAATGACTCAAGAAATTTATGGCATATATTCAGGCTGCTACCAACCAGGAATCAGAGCAAAGCAAGAGGATTGAGTTAACTTTATTTGATATCAGACAACTTTGGCTTGATCCAATCCAAAAGGGACTTCTCTTCTCCAAGCCACATCAACTTTATAAAAGAATAAGTTGTTAAAAAAATAAAAGGAAAGAAAATGTAATGCAATGGGAAACGATAAAAATCCACTAACGTTTGGTTGTTTACCAGAATGGCTCTTTGGCATGTTATTTATTTCCTAATTTGTTTTCAATCACCGCTCACCATAGCCCAAATTAGGTTCCCTACTTGGGGCATTTATTATTTAAATTGTATAAACTATATATAACTTATATATTTAAACTAAGTGAATTTGTTTAGAGAAAAAAAAAAGTGAGATAGAAGAAAAAAAATAAAAATGATATGAATTTTAAATATATAAAACTTTAAAGATAAAAAAATATTTTTTTTATTAAAAATTACACTTTAGTTCAAGATTTAAGAAAATGGTGTATATTGTATATTTCTCCGGATCTCCATTCTGTATTAGACTGAACTGTATTGGATTGAAATATCTGATCTCCAAACTGTATTGTTTGTAAATGTCGGAATAATACAAGATGGAGATTTTTAGTTTCAATTCTGATACCAGTTTTCAATATTTTGAAATCCCTCTAATTTTCAATCCAAATTCGGAGATTTTCAAATCCCTGGATTAGACGGGACCGCGCTCAGCCCTAGTCAAAGCCATGGGTTGATGTTGAGAATATTATATTTTTGTTCATATTAAACCTCAACAACACTGGGTTCTTAAAAGGTTGAGCATCAAGGATTGGTGTATTTATGTATTTAACTCTTTGAAGGGTGCTCGTGATAATGCTTTTATTGCTGATGTCATAAAGTGTTACATTGTGATGCTGCCATTTTTTTTAAAGAGATTGAGATTTTTCTGACCGTAATGTTGGTGATAAAAGACATTTGTGCGATGAAATTGTTGTTGGTTTGCCTATTCAGAGTACTATATAAAGATTTCATATTTTTTTGTTTGTTTTTTCTTTTTTATTAATTTCATATTTTTAATGTTTTTTGCAGTAATTGTGGCGCTTCTGTTGCTACATTTGCTGAATATTTTATTCACGGCAAGGAGATTACCAAAGATTTTGATGTTGAAGTTTATAGGTCCAGGCTTACATTTTCGTTGTATTGATATGGTATAAGAAAGGTCCATGGTGAAGTGATCAGTGATTCAGAGTAGACTATGAAGATTAGAAAGAAAATGAAGCTGAAGAAGTGATTTTTAGAAGTTTTTTGTTTGTTTAGTATTGCTTAGTTTTTTTTTTATATTTATTCTATTTTGTATTATGGTTTGTTGATTAATACATTAAGCTTGAATTTGTGTAATGCATATTTATTTTTATTAATATACCTTTTTAAAGTTTTATTATGAAATATTTTGAGTGTTAATGTTTTTTTTGTTTTTTTTATTGTTACTTATTGCTTTTTGTTGGTTTTTTTAGATTTCGATTGTTGCTTTTTGTTGCCTGTTGTTGTTTTATATGATTTCTTGTGTTTGTTGTTACTTTTTGTTGGTTCTCGATTGTTGCTTTTTATTTTATTTTTTATTCTCATTGTTACTGATATTAAAATGAATAAATAAAGAAAACAAAAAACAACAAAAATAATCTGACATTTTAAAAAATAGGTAGCAATAATCACATTAATGAAATATGTGAAATCATACAATAAGAATGATACAAATTTTGTCTTTTTAATAAAGAAATATATTCTTTTTATTTTTTTGGGTGCATTTCTGCATGTCTTTTTTATTGTCCACACTTCCCACATTATTTTTATTTCCATTCTCCCACGATGCTTTGATTCTTCTTTTCTTTGGTCTTCCAGCTTTTATTCTAACTTGCGGTGGATCTACTTTTATTTATTGCTCTTCATTTGGGATTTTCCATGTTGCTTGATTTGGAATTGGATGTACTGTTTCTTTATATGTTTCCAACAGTGTCTGTTTTGTGTAGAAATGTGAGCAATATCTATATAGATCTTGATTCATTTGCTTCAATATTGCAAGTGCATGTGAACATGGAAGCTCATCAATTTAGAACTTGTTGCATATGCATTTTCTTTCTTCCATTTTGACAATGAATGTTGTATTGAAGTCATACACAGTGAATATGTCTTCAGTTGAAGGTTGAAATTTTAAAAAAATTAGGAAAACAGTAATAATAACAATAAATTCCATAAACTTTTTAGATTAACAACTGATAGTAGTATTAGTTACTTTTGTTGCTATAATATAAATTGCAACATTAAATACAATATCAATAATTTCAACAAAAAATATCATAAGAAAAATAAGAGTAGAATGACAAACAACTACAACAGCAATAAAAAACAACAACATTAGTAATAGTAACCAAAGGAGTAACAATATAACATGTAGCTTTAGGCTTTCCATGTAATTGTCATTGATAATATCTTGTGGTCTTTTTGCAAGCCTGGTGAATGTATATTCTTATACTAAAGCATATAGTACTCTAGTAATGCTGTTATCGATATGTCTTTAGTTTTTTTTATTATTACATTCAATGATTCAGCTATATTTGAAGTTATTATTGAGTATCTATTGTTGATTAAGAAAGGTCTAGCCCATTTATGATACCCAATATTTTTCAGGTATGGGGTTATCCTTTGATCAATCTTGTCCAAGTCATTCATGTGGTACTCAAACTCTTCAATAGTGTATGCTTTTGCTGCTTGAAAAAAGAATCTTTGATGCTTTTTGAGTTTTTTTTAAGTTGTTCTTTAGGTTGTTTACAAATACCATTAGTAGCATCAGGGTATGTTTCTTGTACTACTTTTTCTATACTTTCATGTCTGTCAGAAACTACGGACATTCTTTTTCTACAGCCAAAAACTTGTCTAATTTTTTTAAAGAACCATTCCCAAGATTCATCATTTTCAAAGTCAACAATGGAGAAAGCAAGAGGAAAGATCTTACCACCAGCATCTTGTGTTGTTACTGAAAGTAGTGTGCCACCATATGTTCCTGTCATAAATGTGACGTCCACTACTACAATTGGTCTGTAATATTTCCATCCTTTTATTGATGCATTAAGTGTCATGAATACATAGAGGAATGAGTGGTCTTCTTTCATATCGAGGTCAACAACTGATCCTGGATTTGTTATTTTCAACATATATAGGAAACTTGGTAAAATTACATAGGATTCATCTGGTTTACCTCTTAGCATTTGAAGTGTCTTTTCTCTTCATCTCCAGACTTTTAAGTAGTTTATATTGATCTCATACTCTTCTTTCATGTCTCTTATTATGCCTGCTGGTGAGTATATGGTTTTGACACTCTGATATTTTGATTTTATGCAGTCAACCACTAGAGATGTTTATTTTTGGTCTGTTAATCTGATCTCCATACTGCAGGTGTGGATGTTATTGAAATTTTTGACAATAAATCTATTTATGTTTCCATTTTTTCTAGCTATTATCACCCAGTTGCATTTTTCATCCAAGCATTTTGCAACAAAGCTCGGACTGATTGTCTTAACTGTTATGTATTGGAAGCGGTTCTTGATAGCACTAAATCTTAATGTTTTTTTAAATTCTTCTTTGTTGTTGTATATTGCACCTTCTTCATGTTCTATTGCTGTTTTATTGCAGATTGTGGATGATTTTTCACTCTCATATTCTTGTAGAAGCATGTTTTTCATCATTTTTGCATAATCTATAAAATCTGAAAATTGGTTATTTACTTCTGTATTTGTTGAGCTGTGTTCAAAGATGATACTAGATCTGTTTGATTTATTGATTGTTGTTGAACCAACAACATGTAGTTGTTGAAGCTTGCATCTATAAATTCCTTTTTATCAACAGTGATGCATAGAGGGAATTTTGTGAAATTAAACTCTTTCTTCTTTAGTTGTAAATAGAATAAGAGAGTTGCATTTTCTACTATTTTTAAAGGTGGATAATTTTCTCTTACTTTGTACTGTATTATCAAAAATCCATTTCAATTCAAAGTTGATCTGATAGTATTTTTAGCATTTCGTCAAAACTGCAGTTTGTTTGTATGGTAATTTCAGTCACATCAAAATTAACATAGTCCATTGCTTCATTCCAGTTCCTATTATGATGAATAAAAATAGGTATGCCTTCCATTATACCTATAATTAAAAAATCAACGAAATTGGTTAGTCATTTTTATATTTAAAATATTGTTGCTTTTTGTTGCTTCATGTTGCTTCTTGATACTTTTTTTCTCATATTTTCAGCTTTTGTTCCTCCTTGTTGCTTTTTTTTTTCCTCATGTTTTCAGTTTTTGTTGTTTTTTGTTTCTTCTTGTTACTTTTGGCTATTTTTTTGTTTTCAAGAAACTGAATGACGAATATTATTTTTATTGTTTATAACTATTAAAACAACATTTATATTTTTTAAATTAATTTTAAATGTTTTTTATAATTATGAGTTATTGTTATTGAAAAAATGTGATTTCAAAAATTTTGTTTATTGTCGATTTCAAAAAAATAGAAAACCATATCTAATATGTTTATGAGCTACGTACCTGGTTTGTAAATGATTTTTTCTTTTGATCTTCAATGTTTTTTCGATTATTGTTTCAATGTTTGTTTCAATAATGATCTCTGTGATTTGTTGAACAAAATTGGTGCATATCTCGTTTTTGCAAATTGAGAAACTTAAGTTCGAGGTGATTGTGATCGCAAAAACTAGAAGAAAAAAGTGAAATTGATTCAAGAAGAAGATTAAGCTAATCGATTCGAGAAGAAGACTTGTTGAGGATGATATTGTTTATGAATCAGTGTTTGTTTACGAAATTATTTTTGTTTGTTTCGGAAGATTTTTCTTTTAGTTGAAAAAACGTAATCTTATATATGGTTTAGATTTGAAAGAAAAAAATTTTCGTAAAGTTAGTTTTGAAAATATTTTTGGTCAACGTGACTTTTGATAATATTTTTGGTTTTTTGTCTATTCATGTAAAAATCCCCAAAAATTTTAATTTTTACTTTTTCATTAATTTAAAATTTATGAATGATGATAGTTAAAATTGCACATTTAAATTTTTTAACTTTTATTAACTAAAAAAAACTAAAAGTTAAATTATAATTAAATAAGAAAAAATAAAATAAAATTATTTTTATTTAAAAATTAATAATAATAACAATTATGATTATGATTATGATTATGATTATTATTGTTAAAATTGCACATTTAAATTTTTTAACTTTTATTAACTAAAAACAACTAAAAGTTAAATTATAATTAAATAAGAAAAAAATAAAATTATTTTTATTTAAAAATTAATAATAATAACAATTATGATTATGATTATGATTATGATTATTATTATTATTATTATTATTATTATTATTATTATTATTATTAT
>CATIWK010530386.1:0-11611 GCA_949634005.1 Mallotus japonicus
TTTTAGAGATTTCATGCCTTCCAGCAAATTTGTAAATCTAGGTTTTCTAAAAGCATAAATTATTCAATTTTGCTTGATAAGATTTATAATTTCAACATTTATTTAAATTCTTCTTGTTTAAAGATGGTAGACTGCTCTTAACAGAATTAGCATTTACATATTAAAGTGAGTTACTAGGATACCTAGAGCCTACTCTTCTCCAGCTTATGACTATCACATCCCAAGCATGAGCTTATTGGATGATAGGTCGTCCTTGATACTTAAGAATATAGGCTGCTAGGGACAATGCAATATCGAAGTACAATAGATCAATTTAACCAACTAGATACCAATATTCAAGAAAAGCAAGCCCATGAAATGAATCTTCCAATAGAACACTAAACTATAGTTGATGCAACTAATTAACATCAGAATCAGTGATGAAAAATCATAGTTCATTTTATGGAACAGTTCTTTTCTTTTAGATCTGCAAGGATGAAAATCAGAAAAAGATAAAATATAAGTAGATCTAACAAGATAGTTTTATAAGCTGAGAGCATAATTTTAAATGTTGTTTACCTTAAATGAGGCTCTGAAGCATTATTATAACTGTCAAGTTCAAATGGTGCCTCTGGTATAGGAGGTGCAAAGCCAATCCGAGCGAGCAACCTTTTGAGTAGCCTTCCACGGGGTCCGACCGGTGAAAGAAATCCTTCATAACGACTTACTGCCCTCTGTGCTGCAAGCCATATAGGAACATCACTGTCTGATATTTGATCTATTCCCAGTAGATTATCAGAGTCTTGTTCATCATCAGAATATGATTTTTGAAGAAGAGACAGTTCTTCAAGCCAATGCGTCATTCTCTTGACCCAATCTTGTACTTCTTGTGTCTGTGAAGAATTGATGATTGCCTATCTCAAAAAAAATGAATGGAGAATGTCAAGCCTATGTAATATACAAACCAGCAGTAAATAATCCATAACAAGCGAGGAATCAAACAACCAATTGAAGATAATAATCCAGTAATCTAAACTTTATTTCCACTATCTGCCTATCATGTTTCTTCAAATTTAGGGGATTTAGCATACGGCTCCAAGTTCAGAAACCTAGATATTTACGTATATCAAATGATGTCAGCTACCCAACTTTTGGCAATTTGAATAGAAAACATCAATTAGCTATCTACTCTCTGTGTCACATCGGCTTTCTAACAAACTGTAGTAGAGCAATCAAGGAAAGGCAAATACCTCTTTTATCCATTTGCCTACTTTCCCTAGTGGTTTCGATACAAGGAAAAAGATTTTTTGCAGAAGTTTGGACTGTATGTAGTCAAGTTTTTCAACAAGTAACAGACCTTTCTGTCTCTCAGTTGCATAACCCCTCCTGCAAGGAAATCATGATAAAAAGAAAATTATCAGACGTAGTCTGCAATACTTTGGCTACTCCAACACCAAAAAAAAAAATGCATTATCATCATGAAGTCATGGTAAAAGTATCATGCACTGGCTAAGAAATGACCTGAATATGATTGCATTGGATTCAGATGCTCGCTTCCAATCCACATATATTGGCAGCGTAAGGAGATAATCCGAATTCAAAGCAGATGTTAACATCAAATCCCGAGCAGATAATTCTTCAAACTGAGCATTATTAAGAAGCTGCATGAAAGCACGCTGGAAACGAGTAGCAACAGCAAGTCTACAAAAGTTATTTGCACTATGAGCAACTTCCTATGAAACATAAAACCAAAAGTTAGCAGCATTCAACAATTACAAACTGACCTGGGCTCCCCATTAGAACATCTCTCCTTAACCATCTTAGCTGAAGAACCTAAAAAACTCCTCAAGTCCAAACCATAATTGAAATTCAACTCCATGTCGAATTCAGTATCCTTTCCATTGATGCTATCATTAATAGAGTGGGAATTTTCGCCATTGACTCCAGATGTTCTATTTGACTTAGCATGCAACTTATCGCTGGCTTGGTCATTCTCCATGGACTGAGTAAGGAAATAATCAGTTCGCATCTCTTCTAGAATGCTTTTGTGCTCAGCGTGAATAATGGAATCCAAGCGCCTGTTAATTACAGAAATTCTTAGACTTTCTAAGCATGAGAACTGGCTAAATACAATAGAATTGAATTAAATTCTTGGAATTTAAAGACTCACGAAGAAAGTAACAGAAACTGCTCGGCATCATCTTGAGACTCAAAAAACTTCAATACAACCGCATCCAAAAGCTCTGCTTTGGAAACAGGTATGTACTTTTGTCTCGAAACGTGTATTTTCGAAATCCCTTTCTCATCTTCCTCTTCCTCTTCCTCCTCCTCTTCTTCTTGTCCATTGCTTGGAACTTGATTGTCGTTTTTATCACTCTGAGTCAACGTAAAAACCTCTATCGCAGGAGGCATCGACTCCATAGGTTCTTCCATGGATAATTCCTGGACTCTTAAAGAGCAGCGAGGACATGTGGAGATAGAAGAGGTGCATTTTGACGCCAAACGGTGTGAGAAAATTGAGCGAGGTGCAGGCCGAGCCTGAGAATGTGGTGTGGAAGATGATGATGATGATGATAATGATAATGATAAAGCACTGGCGCTAGTGAAATTTTGCAAAGATACCATTGGTCATTAAGCAATTTGGAAAACCTAATTTTTTTTTTATTTATGTTATTCGAAGTAAGAGTAGTGTCTGTAAGTAAGATTTACATGGGTGAAGCTGATATTGAAAAACTTCAACGAAGAGATGGCGGTAGCGGGTAAAGAAAATGTTAACGGTTGGAAGCATGGGTGACGCGTGTGCGCTCTTCGTTTCTCCGGCTATTCCAAAAGATAAGGCAATTTAGCATTTATAAATTTCGTGAAAAGGGAGGAAGGCCCCACCATTCTCCAGCCAACCATCAATTTCACTCGTCTCATTTTAACTAAAAAAAATAAAAATAATATTAATAAGTTTTCAACAACATTTTTTAGATAGTTTAGTTAAATGCTTAATTTTCCACCACCAGAAAAAAAAAATAAGGGAGATGGGGTTCGATATTTATACTCTTTATATGATATCATTTAGCACTTGAACCACTCATACACAAGTTTTCAACAATACTGTCCCACAGCAATGCCAACGCTAAATAAAGTATTGCCACCATGAAAAGCGGTCCAACCCTTTGGACTTAAGTAACCCTTTCATTCATGGATTTACTTAGTTGTAGAGAAATTATAATTATAAATTATTTATTGCAGTTTGGAAAGAAAAGGAAGGCCATCTAAATAGTGAGAAATAGATAAAATTTATTATTGTTCCTCCACAGGCAAAGACAAGTTCATCCGATATAGGAGTACGTCCAGATATTTTTGAAAGAGAGAATCATAAAATCCTACCCACTGTCAATTAGCATACCATCAGCAATTGATTTGGGTCACAAACCATCTGCAGTGATGATCTCAAGCGCGTTGGACATTGATAATCTGATAATTTGATTATTGACATTGGCAATGAAAGGCAGCAAGCTATACGACCAACCAAGAAAAGAAATCATGAGTGCATACTAACATGGGTATACTGGCGCCAATTGGATAATCCTCCAGATGAGAAAGTTGTTTTACCACTATATTTTCATTTACACATTTAACAAGCATATAATACAGATTGATTTCATGAAAGCCGTAGAATGAAACTTGATATAAGTAAGAATATAGCTAGTTTAGTACACGATGTGTGTTCTCACGGTTCCTTGTTAATAGGCATATCTTTCCATCTCGTGAATTTTACCTTCAATGCTTTTGCACCCTCCCCTAAATGTTGATTAGAGTTTGTATCACCTCCTGCTGTTACAGTCTTGCTGCTGTCTAATGAGCTAACCTTGGCTAGACCCTTTCTTCGCTTGTATGTCAAAGGAAGCACAGGTTCATCTTTAAACCTATCTGAAACGCTGGATTTACTTAATAGTTTCTCTGATCTCTTGGTCATAATGTCACTTTCACCTCTCATTGGATTTGAAGAAGGCACCATTAACATCTCCTGCTCACTGTTACTGATGACTGAAGTTCTATGAACTGCTTCTGGAATTCTTGGATAGACAATCATATGTTTTTCTTTCATGGGTGCCATATGCTGTTCCGCATCATGATACTGAATATCAAATGGGAATGATTCCAAGGATCTCAAGGAAAAGTCTTCAGTTTTTTTGCGCAAATTTGGCCAGAGACTTTCAGCGCCAAAGGCATACCTCCTTGCAGCCTTTACATCGACTGCTGGTTCATCTGCCTCGTTAAGATCCCTTCTCTCATTATCGGCAAACAATTTGTGTTGTCCAAAAACACCAATGTCACCTGAAGGGGGAATTATTTGCCCCTCTATTTTTCTTATAGAGCTTTCTGAGTGATATTTGCTTCTCATGGTACTTTCCTGCTGATTCAGTATACACTGAGGTCGTTGTGTTGGAGTTAAATGAACTCTGCTATCATCAATCTTCTGCCTTAGAAATGGTGATTCATAGAGGCCAGGTGCATCTGGAAATTTCAAATATGCTGGCAATGAAGAAAACTTAAAATCTGGTAAACCTTGTGTCCTCAATGGGAATGTTGGCTGTGCTCTTGGGATCTTTTCTGATTGTTCCAGCCAGGACGAATGAACTTTGGGTACTATTTTCAACACTCCCTTGGGCACAGATCGATATTGCTCTGAAATGTCACTGCCAATTACTTTTAGATTGCTGTTTGGTACTAAGCCATTTCCAGATGCCTTCATCTTTAAAACCCCCTTCCCTCTGCAGTTTGGAGCAACAGATTTCATTCCATTGGCGGTAGAGGGCAAATCATCCTTAGCCCTCTTGCTTTCCACCGACTTCATTTCCTTTATTTCCAAGAAAACCTCCTCACCCAATGGGTGATCATCCTTGGGAAATTTGTTAAGATCAAGCAAATTAATGGCTTTCTGTTTTCTACTTTTGTTCCACATGGATATCCTTTCCTCAACACCAGAGCTCAACTCACACTGATCCCACAACCTTCTCATGTCTATGAACATTTGTGTCATCCTGTTATGGTAAGACCTTAAAGAATAATAATACTTTTTTCTTTGTATAAATTGCAAACCTTCTCGGAACTGAGCCACTTTCGGAGGATAAAATCCGCCTTTCAATCTTTGGAAGAAAACGTCCAAGGGATTCCCAAAATATAAATCACTGCCATCAAAAAGCTCCTTCATTGTCGTACAAAAGGTTGGTTGATCCATATCTGGAAGGTAGGCTGAAAGGTAGAACCTTTCATCCTCAGTTAAACAGGAATTCCATGTCTCTAAAGATAATATTTCCCTCAAATCTGGCAGATCGTAGAGTTCATATGGTATGCTGCACAACTGACCTTCCACCATGCCAACCTCGCAATGCAACTCACTGAGCTCACAATCATCAGAATCATCTCCCAAATCTGCCCCCAAGAAAGGGATATCTTCAAGTTCCTTGCCCTTACCATTGAAGGGAAAATGTTTGCTATTTCTCAAACTCTGATGGCCAATCTTTTGAATTCCCATCGACGTAGGAAGCCGTAAGAGCTCAATGGTCTAGTTAGAGGGAGAAGTTAAATCCATGGAGTGAAAATGTGACTGCCACAAGCAATATCCCTGAAGAGAAGATGGCTAGCCATCAAAATTAGTTTTTAAACAAGATACCATTCAATATTTTAACACATTTAGCATTCGCTAAAAACATTACCATGAACAATTCATGCCTGCCCAATGAATAATATAATCCATGAGTAATGGAAAACTTACTAACTTCCCTATAAACCACTTGTGGTTTCCAATATTTTAAAAGAAAAAATCTAATGAAAGCATCTAATTACCTTCAATTTTCCATAACTAACTACATTGTACCATTGCATTCAGAAAATCCGGTCAAGTGCAATGCAGAAACGTAATCAAATTATTGAAAATCATACCAAAACGAAAAATAAGCGAAATGATAAGCAAGCAGGCATCATATCATGTATCCACACGGACATAAGCCGAACTATGGAGATCTTAATGGAGATGGTCCTCTACATAGAGCAGCAGTAAATGTAAAAATTGAACTATCATGTTTCAAGCACATCAATTTTAGTTTCCTCAGACCATCTGCTAAACAAAATTGAAACTTGTCTCAAGTTCAAAATGGACTCATATACTCGCGCACACCAAAAACCCCAACAACACAAGCAGCAAAATAGCAAAAAGATCAAACCAGCAAAAGAAATAACAGATCAAAATCATCCACTAATTACAGCAATCAGAAACACAGAGCCAAGCCAAAAAAAGCGAAGTTAATAGAAGAAATTGAGCGAAAATGATTGAGATAGAACAAAAGCAACAAACCCAAATCACGATACCTTGCTTGAAATCGATGCGAATAGAAACCCAAACAGCCCACAAGCTCCATTCAATTGTAGCTAACGCCCAGTCGCCCCCACACCCTGTTATTCAATTTCTTTTAGTTTACGATTTTTTTTCTTTTATTACTATTTTTTTTTTTCTCTTTTTTGGTTTCTTAACTTTGGCACTGTTTGTCCTGTGATGAAATACCATAATCTGAAACAGCAAAAGTGACTACTGCTCGTCACCCAACTAATAAAAGTAAATATCAATTGATTTTTTTTAATTAATTAGTATATTAACGAAATTAAACACTATTAATTATGCAGGACAGCAGGCTTTTTTTTAGCTCCATTGTCTGCTTGTGGTTGTGACTTGTGTGTGTGTGCGTGAGTGAGTAACTGAGTGGTGACTTGTCACTTGTCAGTAATCGATAACAAACAATCCTAAGGACGTGTTTGGCCACTGGAGAAACACACAGACACAGCACAGTTCCCATTTTTTAGTGCTATATATAATTCCTATAATTAAGTTTGGTCCTCAGATGTTTCGTTTTCTCCGAAATGTAACCCTGAAACTTTTGATTATAGCAAATCATTAATATTATTTTTGTTTTTCATTTTGACCTTGAATTGAGCCCAACCCATCTCTTTAGTCCAAAGGGTTTGTTGCACTTGGTGGAAGGTGGTAAAAGTATCTCCAATATCACTTTTTATTTTAAAGAGTATATTTTACACAATAAAAAGTATCTCAGAGAATCTTTAAGTATAAAGAGTAAAGAAATTTGTACAATTTCAATAGACTCTTAATATTTTTATCTTCATTTTATTTTATCCAATAAATATTAATATTGAATTTTTTTCCTCCTTTATTTTTTATAAGATTTCCCTCTATTTATTTAATTTTGTCCCTCCATTTGATGAAAGAGAAAAACTTTTTCAATAAATGTATACATATCAATTAATATTTTGCATAGAAAATTGAAATATTTTAGAGTGGAGAGTGAAATTTAACTCTCTATATGTAGAGAGTCAACTCAACTCTCTACTCTAAAATAAAAATATAAAGAGTGTATTGGAAATCATTTTTTTTTGTTTGACTCTTCAAAGTAAAGAGTCTATTGGAGATACTCTAATTGGTGATCTATAGCTATAAACCCCACGAATTATTCAAGTTCTATTTAATAAAATTTTATTCAAATTTGTATATTAAAATTCTTTTAATGAACGAATTAAATTCAAACTACATAAAATTTGACTTATAAAACTTTTAAATAAGTTGGAATAAAACTTTATAAACTAATTCATAATTTCATTGTATTAATAATTTAATATAAGTTATATCATACGTAAATTTTTATTTATAATAAATATTAAAATATTTAAAAAAATTAGCATTATGATAATAAAATCATAATTTTTATTAAATATATTATTATTAATTTTATAATTTATATTTTAAAACTTTTTTAAAGTCATTTAAAGTTGTGATATAGCAATATGAGGTGGAGCTTCATTCCATTATAGTGGTGACTAGAGGTGTAACAAAATTAAGCTAACTGTAAATTATTCAGAATGAAATCAGAAAAAATTTGAAATTGATTCTTATTGTCGAGTCGAACTCAAGTTCGAGTAGGTTATAAGTCGAACTTGAGTATATGTGACTTTATGCGCTCGTAAGTTTAATCGAATATGTATATATTTTCAATTTTACTATTTTATTTTAATATAATTATAAATATATTTTATTGAATCGAGTCAAATTTAAATTCGAGTTTAAACTTTAGTCGAATTTAAATATCTTAAAATATATATTTTTAAAAATTTTGTTTGATTAATTAAATCAAATTCAAACATAGAAATTATTTAATCAAGTCTAACTTTAAAAAAAGTTCGATCGAATTGGAATTTTAAATTTAAAACTTTGAATTCATACTTAGCAGTGCATGGACTTGATTCGGCTTCCATTACATCTTAGTGCCGACGTTAATACTGAAGACTCGCGTTGTACCGTACGTACGTGGAACAGGATTCCAATAATTCTCGCTAATCCACTGGCACCCTCTAATTTAAAAAATTAAATATATAGCGTCGATTAATTCCAGAGAATAAATTCGTTTTGATGAACACACAATTTTTTATAATTTGTGTCTCAATTGGAATCACAGAAAGTTTAAATAAAATATGCCTGTTCATTGTTCAAAAAAAAAAAGTTTAAATACGCCTGTACTTTAGAAACAGAATCCTCGTTTTCACATTCGCTTTTGGCAGCCCGTGGTTTCTGCTGTTCACCGTTCCCATTAGCCATCGTCATATCTTATCATCATCACCTACATCCTATTGATCGGTACATATTCTCCTAGTCAACTCTGATTAAACTGAGAATTCTAAAATGGCCGACCAAATCCAATACCAAGATATTGAAAAAACAGAATAAAAGGGTCGCTCCGAGCCTATTCTCCTGTGACAACCACAACAACATGGATAACCGCAATAATTATTACAGTAATGGCAATCCTTATATCCAGACTGCTCCTGCTCATGCTAATGGATACGGTTCATATGGCAGAAGTAAGCATGATTGATTATAGTTCATTGATTTTTGTTTTTTATTTATTTTCACCTGGATGGTTCATTCAATTACTTGGTGTTGATTTGTTTCATTTCAGGGCCCATGAGTAAGATATGCGATGTGTTAAACCAGTGTGGGAAAAGGGTCGACGATGTCACTAGAAAAGCTGAGCTTCTTGCTGATAATGTCTGGCATCACCGTAAGTTTTGATTTAAAAAACCATCTTCCATTTAGCATTTTCTTGCTCTTTGTAGATTATATTAAACCCTTTCCAGTTATTTTGAAATTCTTCTGAAATTTGAGCCTTTTTCTTGCATGTACTAGATAAATAAATACATGGAGGGGAGGTTATCTTTGCTTATTGCCCTCCAAGTGCTTATGTATTCACGCACAATCATTAATTGGCAAGCACCGTATCTCACACTAGTCTCTTGTAGCCTTGATCAAACAGAAATTTCAGCAGTAGAGCTATCTGTTCTTGATTGAAGACACAAGTTGCTTATTGAACAATTCATTATGTTTAAAGGAATTCTCTTCATGATTTTGTCTTCTTTCTTTATTTTAGAAAAAAAATAAAAAGTAAACATGAATTTTGCAATAATGGTTGAGATTTTGCAGGGCAATTAGTTTAAAAGTAAATTCCCTTCATTGATGGAATGATTCTGTCTCTTGCACAAGGGAAGTAAAAAATGAAAAAAAAAAAACAATTGCTTTACGTTGAAAACCATTTTCTCAAAAATGACCGAGGTCCAGATAATAGGATTGCCTACATCTTTGAGTTCTTTATTTGCATGGAGGTTGACTATCTCTTCTTGTGTAATTTGGCCTTGCACAAACTGTTTCTATTGTTTCTTTATGATTGCGAGGAAGAAAATAATTGATCTGTAGAATGACCTTTGATTGCACTTTTGAAGGAATCAATCTCTATTTTGTTCATTACCAAAATGGATGCTATTTTAGAATCTAACATTTAAGTTTATTCTTTGAAAATAACAGTGAAAGCTAGTTCCAGTTTCACAGATGCAGCAATGGCAAGGATTTCTCAAGGGACAAAGGTTCTTGCTGAAGGTGGGCATGATAAAATGTTCCAGCAGGCTTTTGGGACTTTGCCCGGAGAGAAGCTCTTAAAAGCTTATGTTTGCTATCTATCAACTTCTTCTGGCCCTGTGACTGGGACACTTTATGTGTCCACTAAAAGAGTGGCTTTTTCTAGTGATTATCCCTTCTGTTATTATTCCTCCACTGGACAGCAGCAATGGATGTACTACAAGGTATTATGTTCTACTTTATTTTTCTTTTTCTTATATTAATGTAGTCAATACTGCGTACTTTTGGACTGGCATCAAAACAGGAAATGCTCTTAAGCATTGGATTCTTTGTATCAACAGTTCTTTGATATTAAAAAAAGTTTTGCTTGTCATAATCTAAGTCAACAGTTTTGAGGCACCGAAAGATAAGTTGAGCTTATATAATATGGTTAAATTCTTGTTAATGCTCTTCAACTTTATTAGCATGTTAATGCAGAATTATCTACAGATTTCTTTTCAATTTCCTTTTTCGTGATAACTACATTTATGCTGCTTTGGTGGATTCCCATTTTCTTTTTTATTGATCTGTTCTAAATTTCAGCTCTTTTTAATCTTTTCCCCTCCTGGATATACTAGAGAACAAATTCCATAACTTTGCCTAACCTGAAGAGAATTTTCTTTAACAGTCAGCCTCATATATTGGTATTGGTTCAATACGGATGCTTAGAGCATACCAATACGGAAATTTATATCACACTCAAGTTAGGACAAGCTCTTCTTATACATTATTATGTCAAAGCTGCTTGCAGCTAATGTTTGCGGGAGACCATTGTTTTAAGTAGTTGAATATTAACCTTCTGATATTGCAGCTTTGAACTTCTAATGTCAATGTGTAGGTGGTGGTGCAACTTGATAAGTTGAGATCAGTGAATCCATCTTCAAGCAGAATGAGCCCTTCCGACAAATACATCCAAATTGTGACAACAGATGGTCATGACTTCTGGTTCATGGGGTTTATATCATATGACAAGGCACTCAAGCAATTAACTGAAGCTTTACAGCGTCCTCGCGACTCTTCTATGGATATCCCTGTTACTGCTGTATAGGCCATGAAACCCCTTCTTTCTTCCTTTTGTTACTGAATTACTGATAGTACAGTACGACAGAACACTGTAACGAGAATGTATTGTTGCCTAAAATCCATACTGTCTTACTGTAATAATTTATGTTGCACGGATACTTCAATTAGTAGGCGTTTTCCCATATCCGTATCTCCGTTTCCGTACTACCTAAACACTTCAATTTAGAAGGTAAATACTTCAATGAAACCGTTTCCCCGTATCCGTATCCCCGTTTTTTTGCCGTCTCCGTGCAACATAGGTAATAATATAATATAGGACGATGGTCATAGATTTGTGTTGGGCTAAGTTGAGTTGAGTTGTATTGTGCTATTTTAATCAAGAGAAATTTACAGAATTAGACACTTTTTCTACCTTTTTTAGTCAATTACCCTATCTTTTGTATAAATTATAGGAGTACTCATTTTAGTTTTCACGCGTGCTTTATTTTTGGTTTTGTTTTCAAGAGTGTCCATTTTACTTTTTTTTATTCTTTTTTTTTTTAGTTTTATTAGTTGATTTTTTTATTTTTTTATTTTTTCTTTCTCTTTTTTTCCTTTCCATTTTTT
>CATIWK010530575.1:0-18356 GCA_949634005.1 Mallotus japonicus
TTCCTGGTTGTGGTGCTAGCTTTCTTTTAGAGAATCGAGTACCACCTCCGATTTTGTCCCAGTTATTACCTTGGGTGGCGACTCCATCATCTCCACGCTATGTCTTTGTGATATAGTAGTGTGTTCCCTAGAGCCCTGAGCACAAATAGTGTCGCGGTTGCAAGAAACTTGGGTGCGCGCTAAACCCCGCCGTCTACAACGTGGTTCCTGACACAGCTCCCAATTCGATGCCGCCTTATAGGATGGCTCTTGTAGAGTTGAAGGAATTAAAGGAGCAGTTGCAAGATTTGCTGGACAAGGGTTTTATTAGACCCAGTGTTTCTCCTTGGGGTGCACCAGTCCTGTTTGTGAAGAAGAAGGACTGTACACTCAGACTGTGCATTGATTATAGAGAGCTGAACAAGGTGACGATTGAGAATAAGTATCTTCTCCCGAGGATAGATGACTTATTTGATCAACTTCAGGGTGCACAATACTTTTCTAAGATTGACTTGAGGTCGGGCTATCATCAGTTATGGATCAGTGAACCCAATGTCCTTAAGACGGCTGTAGGCGGCAGGGTCTAGCACGCGCCCAAGTATTGGTGACCACGGCACTGTGCGGGCTCAAGGCCCACTAGGAAATACCATATAGGTCTAAGCCTAGTCGGAGATGGAGTCGCCACCCGGATAAAAGCCGGGATACACTTATATGGCAACTGGATTCCACGAAGGTTCCCAGAGGCCGTCGTCAGAGAACGGGTTTAGAAACTAGGTATGAGTGTTTGAATACTCACCCGACCTTGCGGTCAGCCTCCGTTTATGTTCGTGATTTATTACCCTTAATTATTCGATTATTCCTTTATTAACATGTGAAAATTGGTTGCCTTCAAACAATAGATCAAGTTTTATGTTTAGTCCGAGTTTGCACATTAATCTCATTTCATGCGTTTAAGTCTTAAAACTATCATAAAAAATCAACGTTTACAGCCATACATTCCGAATACGTGGGGAAGAGGATTAGGGATTACAACAACTTCGCCTCAAATAGACAACAAATAAACTAAAAATAAACAATTATATACGGATAATATATAGAGAATAAACCGCCTTCAAAACCACTCAAGAACTAATTAATACAAATACACACTTAGTGGTTTACAACCACTCTTAAGAATTCCTGCAAAAGAGATGTTCACCCTTTCCCACAGGTCGAGAATTTGGTTGATTAGCTTAAATTCAAAATAAACACTAATCATGATTCAAATATAGGCAAATATACGAGCAAACATGGTATTTTCGTTGAGATAATGCAGAATGGTGCAACTATGTATGAAATAGAAGCATGACAACATGGAATATACCTGAAAAGTAAACAAGAAATAGGCAAAAAGGAAAACAGGGCGCGGTTCGCCCTGTTAAAGTGGCGATCGCCACCTGGCCTCCTGGTCAAGTGGCGATCACCTGCTAACCAAGAGACAATCGCCTCTTAAGGAGGCGGTCGCCTCCTCAACAGGCAGATGAGACTTTCAAGTCCACAAATCTTACTTCTACTCTAAGCAAGCGATTCATGCATACGTCTGAGACTTAAAACTGCCCTAAGTCTATAACAAATCACATAAATAACATGGTATTTCACATAGAATCTACATTTAAAACATAAACAAACAAGAAACTAAGGAAATAAGCAAACACAACTTGAAACTCTAAAATAAAAGGGACAAGTAAGAGTGGCTACTTAAATAGGAGCTTTTCCAAAGTAGTTTGCCCTCAGAGATTGATTGGTGTGCTTGATCTACACTCACATGCAAGAAAGAGCCTTCTTTCTCCTTAAGAAATGGACTTTATTTAAGCTTGTTCTTCTCCTTTCCCTTCTAAAAACGTTTCTCTTCTTTTTTTTCAGAGCTCTTCTCTCTGTTTTTTTTTCTTCTTTCAGTTCTCTTTTTTGCTATCCCTTTTTTTCTCTCTCCTCTTCCTTTTTAATCCCCCAAGGTCACATAACCTCTCCCATCACCTCCTCACCTTTTTCTTTTCCTTAAGTCCCTTCTAATCCATTCATTTTCCTCTCAAAAACTGGAATTTTGTGTGCTGGAGCAGAGGGTGAGGCATGGGCCCACCATTTCTGCTATTTGCATGTTGTATTTAATGCAGCATGCAAGTGGCCACCGAAGTGGCGATTGCCTCCTCGAGGAGGCGATCGTCACTTGGCAAGGAGGCGGTCGCCTCTTTGCCAAGAGGCGACGCCTCCTTGGCCTGGGCTAGCAATGGGCCAAAGGGGGAAAGGGCTTGGTCTGCGCTTTGAACGAGCTGGGCTTCCTAAATTCACTTTTAAGGAGTTTCAGGCCTCTTTCTTGCATTCAAATCTCATTCTCATCATCGGGTTTTGTTGCGGGCCGGCTAAATCGAATTTTCACAGTTCGTCCTCTATCGTGGGCCGACCGAACCAGGTGTCTACAGTTTGCCCCCTTGGATTTTCGAAAAACCACATTCATGCATTCAAATTTTTTGAAAATACAATATGCAACAACACAAACACAAACAAACGAGAAAAACATACAATATACCTGATTCCCGATCATCACTTGAGAAGCAGATTCTTCGATTTGTTCTGCGACTGCAATATTTGGGTTTTCCTGGCCCAAAACTTCATTCAGCAGAAACGTGTTTCTTGGGTTTCCTGGCCCAAACTTACTCAATAATCCAGACTCATCTGGGGAACACAATTCTCAGGTTTTCTGGGAAACATAATTCTCGGGTTTTCCTGGCCCGATGCTTTGCTCACTGGGGATTCTGACTCTTCAGGTTTTCCTGGCCTAAACAGCCACTCCACAGGGGATTTTGGTTTCAGGAATTCAGACCCAAACAACCATTCAATGACCCAGACTTCGGGGATTCAAACCCGAACAGTCCACAACTGGGGAATATCGGAAACTCATCAAGTCCGACTCACCATTTACGGGAAACTTTTAACTGATACAAGAATTCGCTGTCATTTTTTGGGTTTTCCTAGCCCTGATACTCCACTCGATGATCCAGACTTCTAAGGTTTTCCTGTTTCAAAGAGTCTTTCGATGATCTAGACCTCGGGGATTCAAACCCGAACAGTCTACGACTGGCATCCCTTCAATTTTGATACGGGCACTCGCACCTTCATCCCGGGTTTCCCAGCCATGGAGGTAGTCCCTTTTTCCTGATACGGGAATCTACATCTACTGCATCGTCCTCAGGTTTTCCTGGCCCGAGAGACAATCCCTTCAGTACTTTGGATGCGGGAATCTCGTACCTTCATACTCGGGTTTTCCTGGCCAAAGCGGCAGTCCCTGAACTCTGATGCTACGATCAAATAATCCTGCTGATACTATGATCAGAATATTCGTCATAATTGAACCGCATTTTTTTGATAAAATCAAACACAACCACCTTTTTTCTTCAGGAACTTCACCCTACACTCTTTTGTTAAATAATCCCGAGAAAACTTTCCATTTCAGATAGCAATTTTCGAGGACTCACCCGAACTGAATTCCAATGCTCTCATTTCCAATTTCTCATTATTTTTCACAAACATAATGATTTTTTTATCTTTGATTGGTTGATGATTTTTTTTTTCTAAAACTATATAAGGGTAAAACCCTTATTCTCTTTTCATTTTTCACCTTCTTTTCCTTTTCTCTTTTCCTCTTTTCTTCTCCTGCACTCATACTTTTCAGATGGCCGACTAGAGAACACCCCTTCCTCCTACATGGGATCTCATCCCACCTACAGTACGGGCTCCTCGCAGTCTCGAGTTTACCAGGGATGTCACTGTTCCTCTCCTTGCTGATTTAGGGTCCCACATTTGCCACTTGGCCTCAGGAGACGTTAGTGCCCTAAACTCATTATTTTTTCCTTTATTTTCCTGCAAAAACATCAGGTAAATGATTAGTATATGTTCCTTCATCATTTAGGACTAGAAAAATGATTAATTGCATGCGACATTGCCAGATTTGATGAAAAAGTCAAAAACTAGAGCTTTTCGCGTCGAAGCTGCGATCGCCCCCTTGAGGAGGCGATCGCCTCCATGCTAAGAGACGATCATCTCCTTGCAAGGGACGATCGTCGACTTGCATCCAGGGGCTTCGCCCCTTGGGCAGATGGCGATCGCCTCTTGGCATGAGACGATCGTCTCTTGGCCAAGAGGCGATCGCCTCTCAAGCAGAGAGGCCGATTTTCTAGTTTTTCATCTTTTCATTCGTTTCAACATGCTCTAACTACAATGTATTTAATTTAACTTCCCTGTATTTCTTGTAGACTGATGCGACATTGCTCAAAGGTGCCGGGAACTTTCATAGGGCTCGGGCCTTTTATAACGAGCTGACTGATAATCAGCGAGATCGGATTCAGGGGACTGACTTCGAGGACTTCATCCTTTCTCTTGTAGAGGAGCAGGGGAAGACAGACTACCAGCCTTTACATGCTGTGATGGAGAGGTGGTTCGACACTACCCACACCTTTCATCTTCCATTCGGGGAGCTTACTCTGGACCCCGTTTCATTTGCTGCTATCACAGGGATTGCCTGTGCAGGAGACTCGGTCCCCTTTGATGCGAGCCTCTATCAAATGTCTCCCGAGAAGATGGCCTACATCGAGCGCCTCCTAGGGATGGTCCAGGAGATGAAGGGGACACATAGTATCAAGCATGATTCAATCCGAGCTTTCTATACACGGGAGAGGACTACAGAGATGACTTCCCTGATGTAGATAGACCAGGTGGTGCGAGCGTTGTTGCTCTATCTGTTTGGCACTACCCTTTTTGCTGACACCGCCAGCTCACTGGATCTGATGTTCATCATGCCCCTACGGGACTTGGATCGGGTTTCCTCTTTTGACTGGGGGAGCTGTGCTCTGGCTTACTTGTACCGGAGCATGGATGAGCTCGTCCGTAAAGCTAAGAGGTTTTGCGGCTTCTGGCATGCAGTTTTAGTAAATTCCCCGTACTCTCTCTTTAATCCTTTCAGACAACTGTCCTCTGATATCAACTAATAATATTTCCTTACCAGGTCTGGGTCTTGGAGCTAGAGCTGGTCGTCGGAGTGATGAAGGTGGGAGGTGACTTCCCAGCTTTGAGCAGATAGGGCGCTAGCCGAGCACTGAAGAAGCACCTGGCTCGAGTACATATTCACGACTGCACCTGAACTCGCTGACACAGGATGCGATACCTATAGTATTTACCATAGTATTAGTGATCTTGTAAATTCAACTCACTTACCTTTCAATTTCTTTCTTTTACAGATCAAGAGTGACTTGTGGGGGCATGCGGACAGATGCAATGTAGAGATGACGCGATCCAGGCCTCTTTCCTTGAGGAGAGTCTTGCTCCGTGGGCCAGGCTACCTAGTCTGGTACCTTGGTGAGCGTGTACTGAACTGGCATCGCGGCATCGGGGCGAGGCATGTCCCTAGACCTCCTTCCAAGAGTATGTTCTAGACTCACAAGCTAGAAGGTGAGGACCTTGACCGGGCCTTCACTGGAGTACTTGCTGTGGATCGCAGCATCCGATACAAGAGCGGATATAGAGATTTCGTTGAGACTCATCTCCTGCGGACGGTTCCCTTGTCCGATGCTTCTACTTCTCAGGTACTTTCTTGACACCCTTCTTTACTTTTAAAGTCATCACATACTGACATGATTTCACATTTCTGGGCTGCAGCTCATGCACCTGTCCCTCGAGCCAGGCTAGAGGTCCGGGAGAGAGAGCCTCAGAGGTTTCGCTGCGATGCTGGTGCAGAGGGCACCTTAGCTGCAGCTGAACAGACAGGACCACCTGATGCCCCCATCCCTCCTGTGATTGCTAGCAGTTTTGCTTACACTTCGGACCCCTTGGTTCGTTGCTGGGTTCCTCCGGGGGAATTGTCCCGTCAGTTCTTGACCTTAGATGACAGTTTGAGGCCCGTTTGCATCCTTGAGGGAGCCACTCATGTAAGTTTGGCCCTATCTTATGTTCTGCATCATTCTAAACTTGTTTGTTAAAACTGAGATTTTATTTGTACCTGCAGATTCCTCTGGCTCAAGGTCAATACATGTACCGCTTGATAGAGGCTCAGCGGGACTACCTAATGGAGGTCACTCAGCAGTGGAGGGTAAATGATCTCCCTATGTCTATATGTATGCATGCTCACATGATTTACTAACCTTTAACCTGCTCATATACAGGATCGAGACGCGGTGCACTGTGAGAGGATTGCTACCTTGGATCGTCAGATACGGGCACTCCAGCTCGATGATGATGAAGAAGACGAGGATGGGAGCGGCGACGATACTAGAGGCAGAGATGATCCCGAGGGCACAGGGCCGGATGCTTGGGATTGACTAGGGCTGATTTCTGATAGGCTTTAGATACTGTCATTTGATCTCAGAATTTTTACACCTTCAGTATTCTCATTTCATTGATTTCTTGTTTGCTTTAACTAAATGTTTTGCACAATTTTCAACTTTAAGTACATGAAATTAGCAATAATTCAAATGCCTCTATGTGTATGTTTTTCTAAAACAGCTGAATTACAGATCTTACTGTCAAAACCACATCATTTTCTCACGAAATCCCTGTTTGTCATCCTGTTAAAGAGGCGATCGCCTCTTGGTCAAGGGGCTATCGTCCCCTCGAGGAGGCGATCGCCTCTTTGCTCTTCTGTAGGACTCTTTAAATCCCTAACTTTGCAATTCATTCTTTATTCCTCTTCTCTTCGTCCCATACTTCATTTTCTCTCTCTCCAAAATTTCCAGAACCCCTAAAAATGACCGAAAGAAGCCTCAAACGATTATAGTCAATCCTGAAGAGCCTGGATGGAGAATTATGGGCCAGATTGGAGCCGTTTCACTTATCGACTTTCAGATCATTACATGCTAAGAGAATCAATTTCCCCTTTCTTCATGCTATAGTTCAATTCTGGGATACTAAAAAACATGTTTTTCGGTTTAGCACTGCAGAGCTATGTCCCCTGCCGGAAGAATTTGAAGCTCTACTAGGGAGCATCACGGATTCCGTCTCTCAGCTCGCCACCCTCAACCTTGGAATTCCTGATCCACACTTTATTTAATACCAGATGGCCCAGATGCTTGATCTTTCACCTCAGTCTTCAGCTCACTGCATTCTCGGCTCTGAGATTGAGTTAGAATCCTTCATTGAGATTGTCTCAAATATGGATAAAACAGTAGCTTGCTGGCCCCGAATGATGGCCCTTTGCCTGCACGCCCAATTCTTGCTCATTTCACTCTCTGGAAATTGTGATTCCAAAATCCTAGGTATCATAGGTCAAGTAGAAGCAGGACTCAATCTGTTCCCTCTCATTCTAGCTGAAACACTCGTTGGGCTAGACAATTTTGCCTCAACTAGGCGATTCTCTGGAAGTCTGATACTATTGGAGGTTAGTGTTCTCTTTCTGCCCCCTATATTTTACCACTCTGTCATCTTCAATTTGTCTGTTTATCATCCTTGTAGATGTGGCTTCATGAGAAATTAGGACTGCTAGATCCTCCGTAAAACATCACAAGCTATAGGGCCAAACACTGCAGAACCAGAAGATTGCATCCTGTTCCGAACAACATCCAAGGTTGGCTGTCAACCTTCCCTGACACCTTGATTCGATGGATGTGTCCTTGGTGGAGAGTACAACATGTGACCCTCCGTTCCTACACTCACTGCGTTCCACTAGTTGGCCTCCATTCTGCTACATTTTATAATCCAACACACCTCTGCCGATAGTACGGGCAAAAGCAAATCATTCCAGAGCTCGTGCCTAAATTTGAGCCAGGACCTCTTTCTCAGAACTTTCTAGAGAACTTGACTGCTACCTGGCCTTGAAAAGCTATTCAGAGAGGCATAGACTATAACGGAGATCCATCCACCGATGATCAGTACAAGGCATGGATTCAGTTGCAAGAAATAGAAAAAGATGAGTTTGTTAAAAGCAAAAGAATGTGAGAATTGCAAGCATCAAGTGCTCAGAATGTTCATCAAAAGAAAAGAAGACAGAATTAGATCATGAACTAAGTAAACTTTTCTTGTTTGTGACATAGAGTTTCCTTTTAAAGTTAAACAGTTTGTAATAAACATTTAATGCAATGTTTAACAATAATTAGAACAATCTGTTTCATTTAATTTAAGCACAATAAGCATATACATTTCGCTTCTGACATATCTCATGTCGTTAGTTGGCTTGCCCTTGCAAGTTTTCCCACTAACCATTTTTCACTCTCTCTCTCTCCTTTTACATGTCCTTGATTTTTGCCTAGACCGCCTCTTTGCGAGGTTTTCAGTCCAGCAGGACTTTTTTTACTTTCTTCATTTTTCCTGTCTCTAACTTCTGGCTAGACAGCCTCTTTTGCAAGGTTTTCTCTCTAGCGAGACTTTCACAGGAAGTATTTCTTCAACTTGTCCAGGTTGATAGGCTCTCTAAACTCATTCCCTTCCAAATCAGATATGATAGCAGCGCCTTTAGAGAATAACTTCTTCACCAAGTATGGACCTTCCCAGTTAGGCTTAAACTTCCCTCGACGGTCGGTCATGATCAGCTTAGTGAGTTTCAACACTAAATCACCTTCTTTGATCTTCCCCGGCTTGATTTTCTTATTATAGGCTCGAGCTATCCTTCTCTGGTACAGCTGTGCATAATACATGGCCTTCATCCTTTTCTCCTCTAATAATGCAAGCTGTGCTAAGCGGCTCTCTACCCACTAATATTCGGGGATCTTATATTCCAAAAGAACCCTTAATGACCGAATCTCAACCTCTATCGGCAATACAACTTCATATCCATATACTAAGGAATAAGGAGTGACTCCCGTCGATGTTCTGGCAGTAGTCCTGTATCCCCATAGTGCGAACTATAGATAATCTGCCTAGTCCTTGTAATTCTCAAGAGTCTTGGACAAGATCTTCTTCACATTCTCTCGCAGCCTCTACTGCTCCATTCGCCTGTGGTCTGTAAGGAGATGATCTGTGATGCTCAATCTTGTACTCTTACAACAAAGCAGCGGTCTCAGCTCGAAATTGGACACCATTGTCAGTAATGACATGATGAGGTAGTCCGTATCTGCAGATTATGTTTCTTTCAATGAACCTCGCCATCTATTTTGAACTGACCGTAGTGTAAGATTCAGCTTCAACCCATTTGGAGAAATAATCGATGGCCACGACGATGTACCGATGACCGTTCGATGCTTTCAGTCTTACTTCCCCAATAATGTCAATTCCCCACGCTGCAAATGGCCAAGGAGAAGTCATTCCTTGTAGTTCCATGGACGGTAAATGACTGACGTCACCATAAGCTTGACAGTTGTGACATTTCTTCACGAACTTGACACAGTCCGTTTCCATAGTCAACCAGAAGTACCCCTGACGAGTTATCTTTTTTGCCAATACTATTCCATTCATATGTGGCCCACATACTCCTTCATGTACTGCCTTCATGAGTTCCTGAGCCTTAGCTTTATCGACGCATCTTAGGTGCACACCAGTCGGCATCCTTTTATACAGCATCCCATTATGGCTGATGAACTGTCGTGACAACATTCTTAGCGACATCCTTTCTTTCTTCTCTACATCCTCGGGGAACTGTCCTATCTCTAAATATCGCTGCAGATTGTAGAACCAAGGCCTTTCAGCAGCATCCAGTGGCATGACCCTTACTTCCTCATAACAAGGGCTTTGAGACCTTGTCAGGATCAAAGGTTTGACTTCTGGCTGCTTCCCACTCTCCCACATAGATGCTAGAGTAGCTAGAGCATCTGCTATTTGGTTATCTTCTCTTGGGAGATAGACAAATTGGCATTGAGTAAAAGATAATAAAACAGTATCTAAGTAATCCCAATACAGTCGTAGCCTATCTTCTTTCACTTCCCACTCTTTAAAAGCTTACTTTATAACTAGCATGGAATCCCCATATATGACAACATCTTCTACCCCCACACTGCACAATGCTTCCATACCGAAGATACAGGCCTCGTATTCAGCTTGATTGTTCGTTATATCGAATTCTAGCCTCTTTACCATTGGGATCATTTCTCATTCTAGTGTGACCAGGATTATGCCTATACCTGCTCCTCGACTATTTACTGCTTCGTCGAAGTACATTTTCCATCCTTGCACTTTTGTCGCTGCTAGGTACTTGTCAGGGAATTCTAGCTCCCATTCTTGTTCATCGGCTAGTGGGCTTTGAGCTAAAAAGTCCGTCACTGCTCTCCCTTTCACCACTTTCTTTGCCACGTAATCGATGTCGAACTCAGTGAGTAGTACCAACCATCTGGCCAGTTTTCCTGTAAGTGAAGGTGTCTGTTGAAGATACCTCAGGGGGTCATGTTTGGAAACTGCTTGCACGCTGTAGGACTAAAAGTAGTGACGGAGCTTCTTCATTGCCCAGATCACAGTTACACACGTCTTCTCTACCAAGCTATAGTTGGCTTCATATTCCACCAGCTTCTTACTTAAATAATACACAGCGTGTTCAACCTTCACTTCGCCTTCTTGAGCCAACATTGCTCCTATTGCATCCTTCTCAATTGCTAGATAAAGGATCAGGGATTTCCCAGGCTTTGGCGGCTGCAAGACTGGAGGATTCATCAAGTAATCCTTAATGGCTTCAAAATCTTGTTGGCATTTATCATCCCAGATCACTAGTTGATTCTTCTTTAGAAGCTTGAAGATCGGCTTACAGATTGCAGTTAACTTAGCTATGAACCTGCTAATGTACTGCAGTCGCCCGATGAACCCTCTGACTTCCTTTTCTGTTTTGGGCGCAGGCATCTCGCAGATTGCTTTAACTTTATCCGGGTCAATTTCTATTCCTTTCTGACTAACAATGTGCCCCAGCAGTTTTCCAGATGTCACCCCGAAGATACACTTTTTTGGATTTAATCTGAGATTGTACTTCCTGGCTCTTGCTAGAAACTTGTCCAGAGCTTCGAAACGACCTTCTCTAGTTGCAGATTTAACCATCATGTCATCAACATACACCTCTATCTCCTTATGGATCATGTCGTGGAACAAGGTAGTGGCCATCCTCTGATAAGTAGCCCCCGCATTCTTCAACCCGAATGGCATGACTGTGTAACAGTAGATGCCCCACTCAGTAGTAAACGACGTCTTCAACTTGTCTATCACCGCCATCATAATCTGATTGTATCCTGAAAAACCTTCCATAAAGGAGTACATTACGCTGGAAGCTGCACTATCAACAAGGGTGTCGATGTGCGACAGTGGGAAGTCATCTTTCGGGCAGGCCTTGTTCAAATCTCTATAGTCCATGCACATTCTAACCCTTCCGTCCTTCTTAGGAACCAAGACTATGTTTACTAGTCAGTGAGTTTCCTCTACTACCTCCATGAACTTTGCTTTCAGCTGCTTCTCTACTTCTTCTTTGACCAGAAGAGCCCATTCAGGTCTTAGCCTCCTCTTCTTCTGCTTTACTGGTGATATGTGAGGGTATGTAGGGATTCTATGCTTTGTAATCTCCCTGTCGATGCCTGGCATATCCTCATATCCCCAAGCAAATACTTCCTATCTTCTTCTTAAAGTTTCTTTCATTTTTTTCCTTCTCATCATGAGTTAAATCAGAAGCAAGCAGTATATTTCTAGGATTATCATTTGTACCCAAATTAAATGATTCAGTTTGTGTGGAATTAATGTCAAACATATGCATGAAATGATCATCACAAACAGAATAATCGTTAGGAAACACATCTCACAAATAAGCAAAGTTGGACTTCATTGCATTCATTTTTGAGAAAAATGAGTCATCAGTTTCAAACAAAGAAGCTAAAGACACATCAAAATCATCATCATAAAAAAGATCTACGATGGAATTTAGAACATAGGTCTTGAGATCCATCTCTTTGTCCAGACCATCGGTGTCTTTCGCTTCCGAAGCAGCAATATCCTCTTCAGGCTCTTCTTCAGCCACTATTAGTTCCTCTAAGGGGAGATTTGCAGTGTCATCTTTCTGGGTCCCGTTCACATACTCAGCAAAGATCTCAAACCCTAGGATTACTTCCCCAGCCATCAGAATAGGTTCAGGGGTTCCGCTGTAAGAATATCCAGTGCCCTGCCTCACAAAAGTCTCTCGTAGGGCCTTTCGCTCATACTCGACTTCCTCCTTCTCGAGTTGATCCCAAATGTCAAGTTCTTGCTCAGGTCCATTGCCTCCCTCATACCCTATTCCGTGCTACAAGACCTGTGCTTCATGCTCCACATGCTTTGTCACACCCTACTGATTCTTTCCCAACCCTAAACCTGGAAAGAAGTCCATGTTTCTCATCATACTGACAACTTTCTCGCTCATCTCAGCCTCATTGTAGATCACACAGACTTCAAAACTGGGACTGATGGGAATTTCTTTAGGTACCAGTTTCAAAGCAGCTACAGCATCTTCAGTTTCCGCTGATATGGTGACAACTTTGTTCTCATGCGGAAACTTGATCTTTTGATGGATAGTGGATGGTACACCACCTAGAGGATGGAACCAGGGCCTTCCTAGCAGAATGGCAAAGGTCACAGGTATATCGATCATATGTAAATCAACCTAGGCTTCAATGGGTCACGTCTTGACCAACGCTTTGAACGTTCCTTCGACATTCCTCCTCGTGTCATCATAAGCCTTGATAACTACCTCAGAAGGCTTTAAATCGGCTACAGCTAACCCTAACTTTGGTAAGATCTTCAGCGGGCATACATTAATGGTGGATCCATTATCCACCATTACACAGCACATCATCTTCCCCTTAACCTCGGCTTTGATGAATAGAACCTTGTGGTGATCCCTTCCTTCGAGAGGTAGGTCATCATCAGAGAACGTGATGGTTCCTTGGGGAGTTTTTGTCAAAGAGCCAACCATCTGTTTAGATGTACATTCCATGGAGATCTTCCTTTGATCCAGAGCTAGTACCAATGCTTCCCTGTGGTCCCTGGAATGCATGAGCAGTTCCCAGACACTGGCAATTATCTCTTCTTTTTCTGGCTTTCTTTCTGAGCTTTCCACCTCTTTTTTCTCTAGTTTAACAAGTTCACTTTCTTCCACTTTCCCCTCAACCTTTCCTACTGGCTGATTTACCTTATTCTCTTTGTCTTCCTAAAGATCAACCTGCCCTTCACTCTCATCGTCAGAGCTCCAAATGTCTAAAACACAAACTTGAAGCTTTACAAGTCACTCATTCTAGCTCAAGACTTCTGGCTCGGGTTCTGGTGTTTTAAGAGTGGTGTTAACAAAGGAAGTAAGCACTTTTTCCTCCGTTAGGCCGGTGCTAATCATAAGGATGGGTGCATTTGGTAGTGGGGCATTTCGATAGTTAGGCAGTGGATTGTTCTGGGTATTTGGTTTTCGGCTTTCTGGGTCAGTGATCTTCCCAGCATCGATGAGGTCTTGAATCTCATGCCTCAATCGGGCACAGTTGTCAGTTTCGTGCCCAATGGTTTGATGGAACTTGTAGAAGAGTTTTGGGTTGGCATTTGGTGTGGGTTGTTGTGAGGGTAGAGGCTACAGCAGGTTCTTTTCAATCAACTTGTCAAGAACCTTAGAAAGAGGTCGCCCCAAATTTGAGAACCTTCGGGGCTGCCTTACTGCATTAATCTGCACGCTGCTGCTTGGCTATGGCCTAATAGCATCTATCTGAATGTTGCTGCTCGAACCAGCTCCTTATTTGCCCCCATCTCTTCCCTTGAAGAATCTTCTCTCTTGAGCTAAGTCTGATTCCTTCTGAACCCCAAATCTGTATAGTTCTTCGAAGTTACAGATTCCAAGATCCCCCAGCTTTTTAGATAGCGTCGGAACACAGCCCTCCATAACTATTATCAGCTGGTCCGCCTCAGCAGGCCTATGTCTCATTTGACCTAGCTTCTCTCTCCAACGGGTCAGATATTCGGTGAAAGATTCGTTGAATTTTTGTTTGGTGTTCTGTAGGTCTCTCAGCGACACTTCCAGCTGGACATTAAGGCCATACTACTTCACAAATGTAGCGCATAACTCATTCCAATCTGACTGGACATGTGGATCCAGAGCATAGTACCACCGGATCGGTGCACCTTCTAGTGACATGGAAAACTGCTTAACAATTTGCGTGCTAGATAAGCCCGTAGCTTTCATATACGTCGCATATTATTGTAGGTGCAGATGCTGATCGTCAGTTCCTAAAAATTTCTTCATGTTTGGGAACTTGAACTTCTGAGGTAGTAGATCATCCTCTTCACTTTGAGTCAGACTGGTGTAATCCATCGGAGTGCCCATGCCCTTCTCCTTCATCATTACTTGCATCTGGGTCACAGCCTTGGTCAGGTCCTTAGGCCAATCAGGTTGCTCTCTTTCCTCAGCTTGGCCTGCATTCCTTCGACCTACCAGGTCAGCCAACACTGTGACCTTATCTTCCTCTCTTGCTCTTATCGGGATTTCAGTATCCAGATCAATCGGAGCAGTTGGCTGTGCAAGTTGATTCTCTTTGATCAGCTTAGTAATTTCTCCTATCATCTCTCTCATCATGAACCAGTTTTCAGTAGCCATCTCCTCTTTCAACTGCTTCATCATCTTGTCCTTCAACTGTGCTTTAAAAGCCTCTGGATCAAACCCACTCCCCATTTCTATTTCTTGACTTCTAACCAAACGACCGGAGGTAGAGCGAATCCACACAGATGAACTTGAAGGATCTATAGCTGCAAGACCACAAGTCAAAATTTTGCATGATGTGTATATATGATATACAGGCTGGTCCAATACTCAAAGCAGAGAGAAATAAACACTTAATTCACAGATAGCATAGACAAATACGGATAAAATGACAAAAGAGCGATGACCTCCACCCTTATTCCTCCCTCACACGTATTCGTTGGCGAGTATCTTATCCTAGGATTTTTGGCCTGGTTTTGATTGTCAACAGGGGATATCAAAACTGACGTATGCAAGAACTCTCAGAATGATGCAAACAAGTAACAAATCCTTTTAATAACTTCAAAACCAATCCTCAACGGGCCAAGAGTGACATCAGGGCCTACCTTGTGAAGATCCATTTATAATGGGTCCATGGTGGCATGAAAGGCCCATTTGGGTGACATCCATTTAAATGGGCTAAAAATGGGCATGAAAGGCCCTATCTCGTACAAGGTCCATTGATAATGGGCTCGGTTTTATTTCAAGGATCCATTAAAGGGCATAAAAACGCATGCACAAGGGACATCCCTAATGAAAATTGCTAAGTCACTACATGAGCTTGAGTCTCGGGTAGTAAGGCTTCGACTCCTATAACTATATACATCCATATACGTCTCCCCACTCAAGGGTCCAAACAATGCGGATTGTACATGTCGTGAGTGGTAATAGGCGATATTTCACCACCAGGTTTGAGTGAAACACAAGTAGCAAAGTATGGACCATTACCGGCTAAATAGGGACTGAAGTGCTCAATGTGTGCAAAGCGTGTAGTGAATGCAACAGGAATGCAGAAGGAATCAAGAAATACTCAAAAATGATAAATCACAAACATTGGAATCAGTTTCTCTATCCCCAGTGGAGTCGCCACTGTAGGCAGCGGGGTTTAGCGCACTCCCAAGTGTTGGCGACCACGGCACTATGCGGGCTCAAGGCCCACTAGGAAATACGATATAGTTCTAAGCCTAGTCGGAGATGGAGTAGCCACCAAGATAAAAGCCCAGATACACTTATACGCAACTGGATTCCACGAAGGTTCCCAGAGGCCGTCTTCAGAGAACGAGTTCGGAAATTGGGTATGAGCGTTTGAATACTCACCCGACCTTACGGTCTGCCTCCGTTTATGTTCGTGATTTATTACCCTTAATTATTTGATTATTCCTTTATTAACATGCGAAAATTGGTTGCCTTCAAACAATAGATCAAGTTTTATGTTTAGTCCGAGTTTGCACATTAATCTCATTTCATGCTTTTAAGTCTTAAAACAATCATCAAAAATCAACGTTTACAGCCATACATTCCGAATACGTAGGGAAGAGGATTAGGGATTACAACAACTTTGCCTCAAATAGACAACAAATAAACTAAAAATAAACAATTATATACCGATAATATATAAAGAATAAATCACCTTTAAAACCACTCAAGAACTAATTAATACAAATACACACTTAGTGGTTTACAACCACTCTTAAGAATTCCTGCAAAAGAGATGTTCACCCTTTCCCATAGGTCGGGAATTTGGTTGATTAGCTTAAATTCAAAATAAACACTAATCATGATTCAAATATAGGCAAATATACTAGCAAACATGGTATTTTCATTGAGACAATGCAGAATGGTGCAACTATATATGAAATAGCAGCATAATAACATGGAATATACCTGAAAAGTAAACAAGAAATAGGCAAAAAGGAAAACAGGGCACGGTTCGCCCTGTTAAAGTGGCGATCGCCACCTGGCCTCCTGGTCAAGTGGCGATCGCCTGCTAACCAAGAGACGACCGTCTCTTAAGGAGGCGGTCGCCTCCTCAACAGGCAGATGAGACCTTCAAGTCCACAAATCTTACTTCTACTCTAAGCAAGTGATTCATGCATACGTCTGAGACTTAAGACTGCCCTAAGTCTATAACAAATCACATAAATAACATGGTATTTCACATAGAATCTACATTTAAAACATAAACAAACAAGAAACTAAGGAAATAAGCAAACACAACTTGAAACTCTAAAATAAGAAGGACAAGTAAGAGTGGTTACTGAAATAGGAGCTTTTCCAAAGTAGTTTGCCCTCAGAGATTGATTGGTGTGCTTGATCTACACTCACATGTAAGAAGAGCCTTCTTTCTCCTTAAGAAATGGACTTATTTAAGCTTGTTCTTCTCCTTTCCCTTCTAAAAACATTTCTCTTCTTCTTTTTCAGAGCTCTTCTCTCTGTTTTTTTTCTTCTTTCAGTTCTCTTTTTTGCTATCCTTTTTTTTCTCTCTCCTCTCTTCCTTTTTAATCCCCCAAGGTCACCTAACCTCTCCCATCACCTCCTCACCTTTTTCTTTTCCTTAAGTCCCTTCTAATCCATTCATTTTCCTCTCAAAAACTGGAATTTTGCGTGCTAGAGCAGAGGGTGAGGCGTGGGCCCACCATTTCTACTATTTGCATGCTGCATTTAATACAGTATGCAAGTGGCCGCAGAAGTGGCGATGGCCTCCTCGAGGAGGCGATCGTCACTTGGCAAGGAGGCGACGCCTCCTTAGCCTGGGCTAGCAATGGGCCAAAGGAGGAAAGGGCTTAGTCTGGGCTTTGGACGAGCTGGGCTTCCTAAATTCACTTTTAAGGAGTTTCAGGCCTCTTTCTTGCATTCAAATCTCGTTTTCATCATCGGGTTTTATTACGGCCGGCTAAACCAAATTTTCACAGTCCGTCCCCTATCACGGGCCTACCAAACTGGGTGTCTACAACGTCATTCCACACTAGATATGGCCACTATAAGTTTCTGGTAATGTCTTTCGGGTTGACTAATGCACCAGCTGCTTTTATGGATATGATGAACAGGGTGTTCAGACCATATGTGGATCAGTTCGTAGTAGTCTTCATTAATGATATACTGGTGTATTCGAGGAGTATGGAGGAGCATGTATATCACTTGAGGACAGTGCTACAGACACTGAGAGAACATTAGCTTTACGCTAAATTCTCGAAGTGTGAATTCTGGACTGAGAGTGTAGCATTCCTTGGTCACGTGGTGACTAAAGATGGTATCCAGGTTGATCCACAGAAGATAGAGGCAGTGTCTGAATGGCCCAGACCGACGACAGTCACTGAGATTAGAAGTTTCTTGGGTTTAGCTGGGTACTGTAGGAGATTTGTGCAGGATTTCTCGAGAAATTACAGCTCCTATGACTCGCCTGACTCAGAAGAATGTGAAGTTCGTGTGGTCAGAAGCTTGTGAGAATAGCTTTCAGCTACTGAAGGATAAGCTGACCAAAGCCCCTGTGTTGACCTTGCCGAATGGAGAAGACAAGTTCACTGTGTACTGTAATGCTTCTAAAGTTGCCCTAGGTGCAGAATGGTAGGGTAGTAGCTTATGCTTCCAGACAATTAAAGAAGCATGAATAGAATTATCCTACCTACGACCTAGAGATGGCTGCAGTAATATTTGCTCTCAAGGTTTGGAGGCATTACTTATATGGAGTGACTTGTGAGATCTTCACTGATTATAAGAGTTTGAAGTACATTTTCCAGCAGAGAGACCTGAACTTGAGGCAGAGGCAATGGTTAGAACTCCTGAAGGATTATGACTGCGATATCCTTTATCATCCAGGAAAGGCTAATATGGTAGCTGATGCCTTGAGTAGAAAGTCCTCGGGCAGTCTTGCTCACATTAGTGTTGAGAGGAGACCTTTGATCCAAGAGTTGCATGAGTTAGTGGATCAAGTTTTGAT
>CATIWK010530619.1:0-13175 GCA_949634005.1 Mallotus japonicus
TATCGTGCGTTCCTGTTCGTTTCCGTTAAGTGCTCTGTATATGTGCGTGCATGATCAATTTATTGAGAGTAATGAGTTTAAATCCTATTCGGCTTGTATGTGAAATTTTTGGAGAACAAAGCAACCAAATAAGGGCCATAATTTTGGGACGAAGAATTCTAAAAATTCCCATAAATGTAAGAACATTGAGACTCGAGCTAAAATAAGAGACCGCACTCAACAAATCAATGTAGACGAAATGTGAAGTTAGCGAACACTTCGAGAACACTCCAGATACAGCTAGAAAATTCTAGTGATGGGACCTTTTCAGTTTTCAATCTGGATCAGGTTGTGTACGTTATACAGTGAAAACATTTTGTCCGCAGTTGGTTAGTCCAAGCCTTTCATCATTACCATTGCTTAAACAACTCGTGTTCCACGAGCTAACTTCGAAACATCATCGATAATTTTTTGCAAGTAATTCATGTAATCTCCATCTTTCTTACGTTGGTCTAATCCAATTTTCCTGACCAGAAATGACCAAATCGTACTCTCTAACCACCTATAGTGCGGCAAAAGAATTCACATTCTCTGCAGCAAATAACGGCTAAACACCCATATGTTTGCATTAACACATAAGCAGCTGACTCCAATTTTTCACAGCCAAAAAGAGAAATAATTAAGATTCTGTAGCGAAAAAGAGAAAACAATTAAGATTCTGTATAACAACTTTCCCCTTGTTATTATGATGTTCTGAGGCTGAATATGTTGAACAAAAGAGGCCGGCATACCATCATTTGGTTAATTCACAGAATAAACCAGAGACAAAAAAGCTTACAGATATCTACAAGTAATCTTCAACCCCTACATGTCAAATGTTGTTCTCTTTTTCTGATTGTGATCATTTATCCATCCTTCAATCAGCTTTACCTCAGTTTCCCTTTGCTCTACCAGCCAATCGGGATCCTCAGGTGTTGAAGCACGCAAGTCTATGTGATGAGCCCCTGATATGTGGTAAAAAGAAAAGATATTTTTATCATATCATATTGGCCATGGTTTATCCTCTAAGATCTGATCCCAAATTCCACTTAAAAAAAAGATTTAACTTAATTAAGCATCACATCCAGTTAGTTCTTACAAGTTACAATCATCATCATAGAATTACAACTAAATTATAAAATGTAATGTCTACTAACAAGTCTAGGTGAACAGGTTTTAGCCTCAAACCAAATTCAATCAAGTTACACGGGGTCAAATACAGCTCACTAACTAGATTCAAAGTTTGACATATTCTCCTAGCTTCCCAAGAAACGAACAGAACAGAAATATAGAAAATGATAGGAGGAAATGAAATTATGACTGCTAGCCAACCCTTAAGGCATTCTAGAAACTGGATGAATTAGTGCCTAATATGAGTCTAGGGCTTGGAAATTATACGATCAAATTGAACTGAACTAATAAGGCAATTTTGATTAATTTAACACTTGGGAGTTTGAAATTTTGAAACACTCTGATTTGGCTTCTATTTTCACTCTATATATTATATCAAACCAGTAACATGTATAATGACATGTACGAAGAGATTGTTTTATATTTTCTTAAACTTCTTATCACTTCCTATTAATATTTATATGTATTATTTAGTACATTATTGATTAATAATTAGCAGTTCTTTTTCATTCAAGCATAAATTATGCATGCATTCAGTTAAAGAGTTAAAAACACCAATATAAGCATACATCATTTAAAAGCTTGGATGGAATAACTATCAAACACAAGTACCAATACAATATATGCATCATTTAACCTTGTGCCTTTAGTAACTGATACGACTATAATCAATTGACTAGAGAACTAAACTGATGAGGTAATTTCTGTTGCACCATCTACTGACCACTGACTGTCAGTGGTCAGACAATAATAATTCAATTTTATTCAATAATCTTTATATAGTTATCCACATTTTCAACGGAGTTAAGATGGAAATTTTATTCAATTAGCAGACCTGGACAAGTACTAAGCAGGGATTACATATCTCTTATCCATCCAATATCACATCTCATAGATTAATTAGCAAAATGGAAATGCCAAGACCCATGTGCCATATATTTTTATGATGCTTATCATATAACTAGAAAGATTTCTAATTGAAGCAATTCCCAGAAAATGGTAGCAAGTTTGAGGCAAGAATTGCTTTCAACTCCAGAACATCAGTAAAATAGTTACCTTCATCTGTAACAAGGGCAACAACAGTTTCAGATATATCCTGCAGAACACTGCAAGAAATAACACCAATAGCCATCAGAACATATTCTTAAATCTATGATGAAAATCATAGATTTAAGCATCACTCCAAGGATGCAGTACTCCAAAGAAATAACATCATAGAGTAGTGAAAAAATTAGCTAGGTACCCGCCACCACTCCAAGGATCCAGTAGACCATTGGAGAAAATGATGTTACTTCCAAAATTTTCCAGAGCAGTCTTGATGTCCTGCTCAATGAAAAGGAAGCACCAGGTAAGCACATGTCTTGTATAATAGAAGGTATCCTTATGTACCATACCATTGCTATCTGTGGCTAGACTCATATCAAATGCATAATAAAAACACTAAAGAGAGCACAGATTATCACATGAATCCAGGTAATGTATAATAGGAAAAACTATATTCATTTCTCTTACGTGTCCACCAAATTCTGTTGTTATCCATCTAGGCCTAGGAATAACCCTGAAATCCCTCCAGCATTCTTCTTGAAAAGAAGTGTAATTAAAATCATATGTTGGAAACATGCTGTCATTCTTGCTGCTAGCCATTGGCATTACCATCTCTGTACAAGCCTAAACAATTGAAAATAGACAACGGAGTAGAACAGATAAGGGTAAATACTGATGGAAGCTTATCCAAATTGTAGAGCAGAGAGAAATGGGGAAAAATAGCAAAATAAAAGGAGCCCAAGTACTTTCAGACCTGCCAGTTCCAGCCATCCAAGCCATGAGGATCATCGTCCAGTTCAAAGCACTCAACATTTCCAGTATAATTGTAATAGACACTTACTCCTTCAAAAATACGCTCTGGAATGCTAGTTCCATCAGGACAACCATCAATCTTTTTGCAGACCTAGAGAAAAGAAATTTACATTTGATCTTATAAAATCATAAAAAACACAGACAAGTCCATAAAAAATATTTTGAATGACATAAACAACACATAAAGAAGACCAAACTAAAATCCTAAATTAAAACATAATCAACAAATTAGAAGAACGAGAGCAACATTTCCAATGCAAGAACATCAGTTCTTAACATCTAATAAAACCGTAAAGCATGCCTAAATGAATAAATGAGGCTGACATGATGACACATTTAAAAATTGTAAAACTAAAAACCACCTCTCTTATGGGGTGTCCAGGAAGAGGCATCATAAATTCTGCAGAATAAGGGTAATCAACCATTGCCAAATAACTATAAGCAGACTCCAACCAGTTCGTAAGCTCCCTCGTGCTATTCAAATCCCTGTCAAATCATTTTCAAAATTCAATAACCTCAAACAAACGCTACACACTTACACAATACAACCAACGTAATTATTTCTTTTCTTTCATCTTACCTACACATATGAAAAATTTTGCTTAATTTTGCCAATCCATTCTCTTTCAAACCCTCAGATACTATTGCATTCCATGACTGCTTTATAGTGTCAAAACAGCTGATACTTTCACGCTGCATATATTATACAACAAAATTATTTTAAAAAAAAAATCACAAATAACATGTTCCTTTTAAAAAAATAGCATCATAAATTGAAATTAACTAACTAAACAAGAGTAAATAACAATAAAAATGATCAAACTGACCTTAAAATCATTAGAAACAATATCATAAAATATTTCATGTGGCACAACATTTTCAAATTGAAGAATTGGAGCCGATGAAGCAAGCGCACCAATCGCTATATGAGGATACTTTAGTCTCATCCATGCAGCCAACACTGTTAGTTATACTAATCGCTTCCATTAACAGTCACTAATCAATAACTTAACTAAGCATTACATATAATTTAAACAAAAAATCAATCAAAATGATCTAACAATTTTGAAATTTTCTTACTTCCACCGTATGATCCACCAAATAACACAACCGGACAATCCTCCGCCGTCAGATTCCTCTTCAAATCGGTTATCAGCACCGCAAAATCCGCCAGCGCTTGCTCTGCTGTTAGGTACGATAATGTAGTAGCATTCTTGTACGCTTCCTCGCTGCTTCCGTACGGTACTGACTCGCCATAGTACCGGTGCTGCAAAAGAAAAATCAAAATAACCACTTCAATATTTTTCTCAGGAAACAAACAGAAATGGATTAAAAAAAAAAAGAGCTGACCTCCGGAAAAACGACCATGGCGCCGAAACGAGGCGCGAGCTCCCAAACAAAGCCGGTATTTTCGGCGAACCATATGATGTCGCCTTCATTGCCGCAGTAGAGAAAGATAGGTCCGAGCTGATCGGGACCTGACCAGTTATCGGCGTTGATGAGGTACCGTTGCGGGAATTTTGGGAGGTCTGAGAAGCTGAAGTGGTCAAGTCTTTGGTAAAAGTATCGAGTGTCGTATCGGTATTCTTGTTGATGAGGTTTGATTCGGTGTGAGAATTTGCTCAGGAAGCGTGCCGGTTTTCTGGAGATGGCGAAATTGGACGCCGGTGATGCGTGTGATGGTGATGGTGTATTTGTGATTATGATGGTGGGGTGGAGGAGAAGATAAGAGAGCAGAAGAGTGGGTATTGCCATTTTAATGGAGTTTCACTTCTCGGTTTCTATTTTTAGTCGCAGGTAGTTAACGCTCCAACTTAAGAGGTTCAAGTGGTTGCTAGTGTACGATTGCCAAGTGGTCTCCACCTATGACCTTTTTTTTTTTTTTTTGGAAATCGCGGGTAGCGAGCTCTTTTTTTTTTTTTTTAATTATATAAATAAAAGCTCAATTACAATCATTCTATGAGAATTAGCCAAATCCACTTGTCCATCCTTATATTTTCAAAAGTCAATTTATAACCGTCATGTAGGAGTGAACAAAAATCGTCCGTACCAAAAAAATTGACCTGACCAGATCGAAAAGATGAAGCGGTTCGGCTTTCGAATTGTGCTGCAGCTTTGTTCGACTGAAACAGTTTGAATATGTCGGTTTTTGGTTGACAGTTCGGTTTTTGGTTTTGATAAACCGAATATATACATATACATACTAAAACTTTGCGTTTTATTTATACCCTGGTCATATATATACGTATTGTTCTAACCCTAATTCTCTAAACTTAATTTTCTAACCCTAATTCTCTCGTATCTCTCTTCTTCCTCCGTCGCCTGTCTCTTGATTTTCTCTCAACTCAACCCAAAACCCACTAACCCTAACTCTCTTTTCCCTCTTCCTCGCCTCCTCTTGCCCTTTTCTGTCTCTCAATTTTGAATATTTACCATAAATCAAAGACTCTAGAAAAGCTTTTACACTCGATTTGCATTATCCTTGAAACAGAAATGGTTTCTTGAGTCTTTGTAAGCCTTGAACGTCTTTATGACTCTGTCTCTTCTTATTCAAAGAGTTGTTGTTCTTAAGGTGCTCAGGTTATGTTCATTTATTGTTTCAAGTGACTACATAGGTTCAGATGACTAAATCTACAGAGCAAGGAGTAGATCAACATGTTTTGGCTATAAAATCAACATGCATGGTTGATTTGTGATAATACGAGTCAAAATATGGTAATTTTTTATGTCTTTGTTTGCATTTTCTTTTGGCATAATACATCCGCAGACACATGAACTATCATAAATTTGTCACTTTGACACCTGCACTTTGATTTTTGCCAATTTAACACCTGAACTTGCTTATCACCCACATATAAACACTTGAACTATCACAAATTTGTCACTTTGACACCTGACCTTTGATTTTGACACTGAACTATCACAAATTTATCACTTTGACACCTGAACTATCACAAATTTGTCACTTTGACACCTAGAAACCTAGAAAATTAAGGAATTTTGGCCTGGCGTCTAACACAACTGTGTAAGAAAAATGACATGGTTGTGTCACTCTGATATTAAAAAAATATTACAATCGGGCACAGCTGTGTCAAAAGGTGACACGGCTGTGTCTGGTTTCATAAGGACAACGTTGGACAGACTTGAATCAGGCACAGCTGTGTCAAATGTTTAACACAACTATGTCAAAATGAAAACGATCGAATCAACAAAAATGGTCTGCATGAAAGTTGTAGCTCTTTGTCTTAGCTTTCCATATCATCTTAAATCACCTTAATCTGACTTCTGTACCAAAAGTTATAGCCAAAATACCAAAGTATGCTACTAAGACTCAAAATATGAAATCAACCTAATTAGCTTGAGTCCCCTTGGAGGGTCATGTTAATCCCAAGCGAGTTCTATGAGAAAAGTTGCAATGTACTTCGCCAAAGTATTGGCTCGTCGAATCTACAAAATCTACCCTCAAGAGTGTCTCGATCCTTCATATGCAAGAAGATAAGGATGAAGAAGACAAGGAATAAGCCAAGGATAAAGAAGACTCTGCAAGGTGAAGAAGACGTAGCGGAATAAACAAAGTGAATAGGCTAAAAGAACACTTTATGTCATACACTACTTCAATTAAAAAAATTAATTAATTAAAAATTTAATTTCCCACGTTGGCATTTTTTTGTCTATGATGCGCTCAATAAGAATTCATCACACGTGTCTTGCCACCTGTACAAAAAGGTGTTTTATATGTGAGGTGATAAACAAGTTCATGTGTTAAATTGATAAAAATTTAAAGTTCACGTGTTAAAATGATAAATTTGTTATAGTTCTGGTGTTTATATGTGGGTGATAAGCAAGTTCAGGTGTTAAATTGGCAAAAATCAAAGTTCAGGTGTCAAAGTGACAAATTTGTGATAGTTCAGGTGTCTGCGGATGTATTATGCCTTTTCTTTTTAAATTAAGAAAACAAAATCTAATCATTTTATATCTATTGTGTTTCATGCTTCTTGGCTATTTGTGGTTGGATTTGGCGATTCATGATGTCGATATGGCGTTTCATTAAAGAAATGATATAAAGCTAATGGTGGAAGCAAAAAAAAAATAAGCTTTACGATCTCTGTTGCTCTGTGGTGTGGTCTGTGGTTTTATCTGCTTGATCTGTCACTTGAAAACATTTTTCTAGATTTTCTTTAAAGGTATACATTCTTCTTATATTCTGTGCCTTTTTTTTTTTAGGTTGTGATTTAAAGGGATTTTAAAAAGCATGGATAACATTCTTATGTATTTTTTGTGCCTGTGAGTTGTTGTAGATGGACACAAACTCTACTCATGTTGGAGTAGAACCTGCATCAAATGCAAATATGGTGGAAGCTCCTGTTGCAGTAGAACCTCCATCAAATGCAAATCCAGTGAAAGCTCCTGTTGCTAATCAATCTGAGCAACCTCAGAATACTAACACTGGAAAAAAATGAAATGAAGCATTTTGAGAAAATCAGAGATGACAAAGGCGTTGTGGTCAAAGGAAAATGTATTTATTATTTTAAATCTTATAGATGCCATTCAAAACGACATGGCACTTCAACACTTAGAAGTCATGTCCTTACTTGTTCTAAAATGGCTCATTCTAAGGACAGTAGATGATCCCTCTTGACACTACAACCTGTGGAAGCTGATAATAAAAATGAAAATGTTGGCACTTTAGGAACATGGAAGTTTGATCAAGAATCTGTTAGAAAAGCACTTGTTAACATGCTAATTGTTGATGAACTCCCTTTCAAATTTGTGGAGGGTAAGGGATTTAAAAAGTTATTAAATGTTGTATGTCCTAAGTTTAAGTATCCGTCTAGATGGACATTAAGTAGAGACTACTTCTCTATCTATTTGAGTGAGAGACAGTCTCTTAAGAACTTTTTCAGAAATCATTGTCAACATGTTTATTTAACCACTGGTGCCTCGACTTCAATTCAACACATAAATTACATGTGCATCACATCACATTTTATTAATGATCAGTGGAAGCTCCAAAAGAAAATCATATCTTTTGTGCCTATCACTTCTCACAAAGACAATTACATAGCTAAGGCACTTGAAAATTGCATTCTTGAGTGGGGTTTGAAAATTGTTTTCTATGTGACTGTTGACAATGCATCATCAAATGACACAATAATGGGTTATTTCAAAAAAAAAATTATTGAGTTGGGGTGCTTCTAGTGTTAGATGTAAATACTTGCACATGAGATGCATTACACCTGTTTTGAATTTGATTGTTCAATATGGACTGAAAGATGTTAGTAATTCTGTGAAAAAAGTTAGGGAATTAGTAAGATGTATTCGAAATTCACCATCTAGGTTGAGAAAATTCAAAGAAATATCTGAGCTTGTTAGAATTGAATGCAAAGCATGTTTGTTCCTCGATGTTCCTCCTAGATGGAATTCCACGTCTATTATGCTTAAAACAGCTTGCATCTTTGAAAAGGCTTTTGAGAAATATGATGAATCAGTTTCATCTTTTCACTCTGATTTGGGGGATGAAATGCCTGACTATTTTGATTGGATTTCTATGAAAAAATTAGTTGATTTACTGCAACATTTTTATGCTATGACTGTGAGAATTTCTAGTTCTCTATATGTGACATCAAACACATTATTCTCTAAAATATCTGAACTATATTGCCTGCTTAATGATTTGAGTAAATCTATTAATGTTTCTCTGAGTTCAATGGCTATTTCTATGAAATCAAAATTTGACAAATATTGGGGGGATGTTCACAAGATAAATAGTCTTATCTTCTTTACTAATGTGCTTGATCCAAGATATAAATTTGAATACATCTCTTTCTCATTATGTTAAATGTATAGAGATCTTGGTGGAAGCTTGTGCGATTCTATCAGAGGGAATATGGTTGAGTTGTTTCTTGATTATGTTAGAACTTATGGTTAGTCTGCTACTCAGTCTGAAACAATCTCTTCTGCCAATTTTAGCCAATCTTAATATGTTTCTGCTTCAACTAACACTGAAAATTATTCATTGGTGTTGAAAGAAAGATTCAAAAAATATAAGTCAGATATTGGATTGGGTGGAAGCAAGAAATCTAATCTAGATTTATATTTAAGTGAGTCAGTTATAGAAGATGAGGGGGAGTTTGATATATTGAGGTGGTGGAAGATCAATTCAGAAAGATTTCCTCTGCTATCTCAAATGGCTAGAGATATTCTAGCTATTCCCATATCCACAGTTGCTTCAGAGTTTATTTTCAGCATAGGAGGATAAATTCTAGATGTATTTAGGAGTTCTCTACCTCTTAAAATTGTTGAAGCTTGAATATGTTCATAAGATTGGCTTAAATTGGGTGGATTCCAATCTGTTGAGGAGGCAATAGATGATTTAGAGGACTTTTGAAAAAGGCAAGTGTTCTATTGTATTGTTGTATCTGTTTTTATTCAATATGTTTATTTGTATTTGATTTTTGGCTTTTTGTTTTCTGTTTCAGATCTACCCCCTATTGGAGTAGGCCCTTCTCCAATTAGTCAAATCTGATTCACTTCTTGCATATTTAGTAATTCTTATCATTCATTTTAAATAACTCTAATTCTTATAATTTGCATTCCTTTACTGCACTATTAATTGTAATGTGTTTATTGCTTCAGGCAGTGATAAAGCTTCCACAAATATCCTGAAACTAAAAGGATGCCTGGCTGCATTCTTTTAGGTGGCATTGATTGAAATGCAGCCAAGAATGTCAATTCCTTTAGGTGGCATTGACTGAAAATCTGAAATGCAGCCAGGAATGCTACTTCATGCTTTGATATGACTTCAAAATTTCTTCTGCCTATACTCCTTTACTTTTATTTTATGCTCTCTGCTTGTCTATGATCGAATTTGTGCATTGCTTGCTTGCTTACTAAGTCTTTTGAAATGCATGCATGCTTGTTACTTGCTTTGATTATGCTAACTGCTTCTGATTATGTTAACTGCTTTTGATTATACTTCTTGCTTATGATTATGCATAATCTGTTGTCAATTGCTTTATCTGATGTCATTTGCATGAGCTATTGTTATTTGCTTGATTTGTTGTCAACATTGGCACAATAAAATTGAAGAAATCTGCTTGAATGCTGCTGCATTTGTTTCCTATTACTACAGTGCAACATAAGTTGCATTTTCAAACAGAATATTACAGAATTGCATTCTTTTGATTTCTCTGTTATATGATTATTTTCTTGAGGCTATGATGAATGCTTCCACCATGTATTCAGAGTCTTTGAGAATGCTGAAGCTGCATATTTTTTAGGAGGGCAAATTCTTTTTGCAGCCAAGACATATGGTCGTATTCTTGATATGACTTGAAAACATTATTCTGAGCCTCTTTATCTTTTATATATTCTCTATTTCTGTTAACTCAGTTTTCTTTATAACTTATAATGCTGAGTTAATCTCTTTTTTTGCAGGATAATTTTTTATTTTTTGGTTTCTTTTTACAAGACTTGCATAGATTTTTGGTTATTTGGTCTGGCTCTAACAAGTATACTGGAAATGATTCATAGTTCACAGCATGAACTTCATGCTGTTAGAATTTGTATGAACTTCATACTGTAATGAATTGTATACTATTTTATTTTGTATATTTTTGGATTAGGCTTTAGGGTTTAGAACAATTGAAAGTGTAATTTCAATTGGGCCTCCAGTTATATTGTAATTAAAACACTGGGTTTGAGCCTATAACATTATTTTTTAAGTGAATGTTTAATATATGTATATATATATATATAGTTTTTTGTTTATTGGACTAAGGCCCAACCTAATCGGCCCATCCGATTTTAACCCGATATTTTCGAACCTCCAACCCGTCGGTTTTCATTACTCTTTTGGTTCGGTTCAATGTCCAAAAACAAGCAACAGAACCCAATCGGTATAGTACCCAATTGACCCGCACCGACCCGACCCGTCCGATGCTCACCCCTACCCTCATGTTTGATTTTATTAACTATTTTCCTCTTCTACTAACTAACTATCCCTCAAATTTGATATTTTTATTGTAAACCTCGAGGGTATTTAGTTAGTAGAATGGAAAATTATTAATAAAATAAAATCTGAGGGACATTTAGTTGACTTTTGAAAATGCAAGGATGAACTAGTGAATTAGGACAAATATATATAAACGTACGAAGGGGCAGACAAAATTATGAAAAAATCTCCACTCATTATTATATAAAACTTGGATAATTTAGTTATTTACTAATAAAAATAAAATAAAATTAATTAAAATATATTTTAATTTGATTGAAAGTCTATTTCCTATTTTAATTAGAATAACTTCTATTTTATCTCTAATAAAGATTAAATTAACTAAAATATAATTTTAATTTAATTGAAAGTATGTTTCCTATTTTAATTAAGTTAATTTATATCTTATTTCTAACAAAAATTCTAATTTAATTGAAAGTATATTTTATATTCGAATTAGGTTAACTACTATTTTATATCTAATAAAAATTAATTTAATTAAAATATAATTTTAATATAATTGAAAGTATGTTTTCTATTTTAATTAGGTTAACTTCTATATTATCTCTAACAAAATTAAATTAGAATGTAGTTCTAATTTAATTGAAAGTATATTTCATATTCTAATTAGGTTAAATTCTATTTTATCTGTAATAAAAATGAAATTAATTAACATATAATTCTAATGTAATTGAAAGCATGTTTCTTATTTTAATTATGTTAATTTCTATTTTAGATCTAGCAAAATTAAATTAATTAAAATTTTAGTAGTAATTTTGTTAAAAATATATGTTTTCTATTTTAATTAGGTCTACTTATATTTTATCTAATATAAATCAAATTAGATTACATAATTTTATAAGTCTTATTATATTAAATTTAATAAGTAAATAATTAAATCAAAATTAATAAATTTTATGAAAATAGGAAAAGTATATAATTTGTTTTAAAAGTAGATATTTTTATAAATTAAAAATTAATAAATAAAAATAGAGCATATAATTTGTTTGAAAGTATATTTTCTTTAAGAAAAGTAGTATAATTATCGCTTTTAGATATTTTTATAGAATTTAACAAAAAAAAGAGTTAAAATTAAATTAATTAATATTTATCATTTAATTATTAGTTGAACTTAAAAAATTACATTAAATTAATTTTTCAGTAAATAAAAGTATTAATAGTAAAAATATTGAAGAAATTAAAATATGAAACAGACTCTCAATTGTAAATTAGAATTATACTTTAATTAATTTAATTTTAGGGAAAGTATGGAAAACCACCATGTGGTTTCAGGGTTTTAGAGTTTTAAGTATATGTTTCATTTTATGACAATTAAGGACATGTGTTTGACGCCGTTTGACGCTTTCCAGTATATGCGGCTAACATCGTTAAATTGGTCATACCTGGCGCCTACGTGGACATTGTTGTCCAATTGCTAAAGACACCTCATCTATTCATTGGCCCACACTAAGACAACTCATAAAAAAAAAGGGAAAACAATCTCATTAATCCGAAACTATGGTCCAATTTGCTAAATTATACTATCCTTTAAATTTTATCTATTTTAGCATCAATTTATCGACTTGTTTCTATTTTATCCAACTTGCATTTGGCATGTGGAGTTGCTGATTTGGAAGGCTAACGTGGCAAATGACATCAGCAACTCCACATGCCAAATGCAAGTTGGATAAAATAGAAACAAGTTGAAAAGTTGAGGATAATTAGGAAAAAGACATTTTTTTTTTTGGAAAAAGACATTTTTTTTTTGGAAGAAGACATGTAATTCATAATTCATACAAGCAAATCTTGGTTATTTTTATAAATTTTAAGGGGTTATTTTAATAAATTTTAAGGTATTATGTGCACTATTAAAAGTAATTTCTCATGCTAATCCATGACATATGTTACTTTTATTTTTATAATTTTGCTTTTCACAATTTTATTATTAAACAATAGTTTTTCCGTGATTGATTCAAGAGGTTTTTTTTTAGGCATAAAACCAAATTGGGTATAATGAACGTGACAAGTTATAATTAGCAAATTACATAGGCGTTTAATTCCAAAATAATAGGCAATTAAACAAAGGGGCAATACCAATTTTCTGACAGTGTCACTGCTCACCATATGTATTTATTATTCAACCATTAAAGGTAAATAATAAATGAATTTATAGTTT
>CATIWK010530635.1:0-12955 GCA_949634005.1 Mallotus japonicus
TAGGCAATTTTGTATTCTTTCCCTCTTTTGTAACATTTCCTCAATTAGTGAAATATTATTTTGGTAGTGTCCGAGGACGTAGGCATAATTGGCCGAACCTCGTTAATTTTTGGTGTTCTCTTTTATGTCTATTTAATAGCTATTGTCGGGTATAGTTGTTGTTAATTATTGTCCTATTAAAATTACTTGTCTTGATAAATTCTGTCTAAGGAGTGGTTTTTAAGGAGGCATAGTGACCCCACCACTTTCCTGGGAATTTATCTTGGGGTGATTTTTAGTACAATCGTTTTTACTCTAGTCACCTAGATAATAGTTATCAAGGTAAATTTATTATTGGTGGAAATTAACCCGAATTCCACAACACATCGGTCCTTTTGCATTCCCATTATTATTATTATTATTTTGTGTTTCTTCACCACATGCAACCCTTTTTGGTGTTATAGATGGAAAGTCTTTCACATAAATAAAAAAATACTTTAAAATTTTTTAATTAGTTTAAAAGGAAAATATTGATGAATATGGAGATGAAGGTTAATGAGTTTGCAGGTGAAGGTCAATGAGTTTGCAGGTAAAGGTCAATGAACCTACAACAGACTTATTGATCTTCACCTGTAGGGTCATTTGATCTTCACCTATAGATTCATTTGATCTTCACCTATAGATTCATTTGATCTTTAATGATCGTGCATGTGAAAATCAATGAACTTACGCGAAAAAAAAAAGTGGATGTTTGGCGCTAAAAAAAGGATGCGCGTTTTTTTATTTCACACATGTAATAACCCATAATTCATGTTGTAATATGGATGGGATCCATAGTATAACAATTACTTTTTAATATACTAGCTAGTTTTTTTTTTTTTTTTTATCATGTGCAATAATGCAGTTGTAATATTTATTGAATGTTTATTTTAAGCTTTTATATTAGAGATTGTAATATAAATAGAACAAATTTTTAAAATTATAAATGATCAGTCAAATGAAAAAAACAATTATGAAGTTTTAAATTCTAAAATAAATTTAGAAAAGTTCTAAACGTTCTATATTTTTAGTATTATTAGACCTAAAATTATTACTATTTTACAACATAAAATTGTAATAAAAGCTCTTATTTTTCTATATTGATTTTTTTTTATAAAATTAAAGGTATTTATTAAAATAAAAAATATTGAGAATATAATTAAACTTTGGTTTTTCTATTTTTAAGAGACTAAGGACGCGTTTGGTTTACTTGATTGAAGTAGATGATAAAAGTTTTTTTTTCAGTGTGCTATAATTTAAGTGTTTGATATAACTTCAAAATTAGCAGTAGATAGCCATTTTTATTCAAAATAGCTGCAGATTTATGAGCTCTATTTTGGAGTTTTTTCCCATCAACTGATAACTGATTTATATTTATTTTTTATTCTGACTATTTTACCCTTATTAACAATAACTAATAACAAATAACTTCATTTTAAATTAAATGCATGTAATTAATTTTTTATAGTTCATAATCAAATTAATATTATTTAAAATTATAATTAATAATGAAATAATTATAATAGTTATATATATAATTATTTTTTAGAAAAATTATAAATAATGTTTATATCTTAAAATTCATTTTAAATAATTTATATTAATAATTTGAATAATATATAAATCAAAGACAATAAATAATTATTTATAACTCTATACTATTTTTAAATAATTTACACAACTAAAAAAATATTACAAGAAATATATAAAATTATATTTACAAATAAATAGTTCCCTTAATAGTCATTTGACATACTAACAGTAATAGCTAAGAAAATTTTACCAAATAGTTCATGTTTTGTCACGACCTAAACCCAGGAGTTATGGTCGGCGCTAGGGAACAGGAATTCACATGAATCCGGAACCCGTAGCAAGCCTAAAACACATAATTCCTACCAGAGTAATTACAAATATACCTCAGAATTAAAACCTTTTTTAATACTTAGATAATCATCCACATATGACATCATGATAAAATATTCAAACATACAACCAAGGACTTAACGAGTGCTAAAGTGACCATAACACACTACAACGAGAACATAATACTAATGCAGTCTCTAAGAAATACAAAGGAAAGTCAGATTAAAATTTACATAATTCAACCGGTGAAGAATGGGTCCGGCGGAGAGGACTACTATGGGAGATCTGTAGAGAAGAATCCTGAAAAATATTTGAGGGGAGTCAGACCTCACTGAGTGAATTATCATTATGCATATGCATGCAACCTAAGGGTACAAGCAACCAAGCATTATAATAATATTTATTTTATATTTATATTTATTTAGTTTATAGACGCATTTCATGCAGATGCTCAAAAACATTATCACATCAATATAACTGGACATAGATGGAGACAGATGGACAAAACTGGAGGATCGGAGCAGAGCGCTAAGATATCCGCAATCTTAATCATTGTACCTCACTGGCCTTTAAGCCTTCTTGAATCCAAATAATATTTCTCTTTTTTCCAATTTGGCAGTAGACTGGCCCTGAGACCCTGAAAGGTCAACCGAGCTGCCGCAGCCATACCCTTCTCTATCAAAAGAATTTCAATAAGTCATTTTATCCATATGCCCATATCACAAAACCTCATATCAAATCAAAATTTACATCCTACCCATCTAGTGTAATGGTGCGCACACAGTCCTAGTATAGCCCACTATGTAGCATGTTCTACTACTATCCTCCAAAAATATCACATCATAATAACAAAATCATATCAATATATAAACAGCATCCAGGTCAAGAACACAATAATCACACACACACACACACACACACACACATATATATATATATAATCGTAATCACTATAAAGATAAATAACAAATAAAGGTTTATTGCAGCATAGCATATTCATTTTACATTAACAACAAAATATATGGATGTTGGGTAAGAATTTCTATATGCAATGCATACATATAATAATAACTCAGAGGTGGAATGCGCTCATCGGTGATAATTCGTCTGGCCCTATCCTGGAGGCCTAGCTCCTGGTGTGGCTAGAGGAAAAATAATAAAAAATAAATGGGGTTAAAATCATAACCTTACACATTCTAGATTTATAAGGAAAAGACTCAATCTAAGACACAATACTAATTAAACTCAATAACTAACACATATTGATGTCACGTTTCACGAAAAATCTACCAAAAATTCGGCAGAGTCTCTTTTATAAAACGGACATCTCTCTACTAAAAGTAGAGTCATTCCTGCACAAAACAACACTTCTATAATCTTCAAAATCCACTAACTCGAGTTGGGCTCCCGAACTACACTTTATGCCCAACCGAGAACCAATACAATTTCACACACGTAAAAACAATATAATTTATCAAATCTAATAACATATCAAAGAATTTAATTAAGTTATTACAATCAAATTCTTTTAAATAATTAAAACATAAAGGAATTTCATTTTCAACTATTTAATAAAATTCTCATTTAATATAACCAAAATCAACAATTTAAAACAATTAAAACTATAAAACTTTTTTTAAACTTTCATAACTAAAATTATTGTTAAATATAAATAAACTATTTAAATAATTCAAATATATAATAAAAATATTAAAGAACTTATTTAAGCTTTTACATAAAAAGAAATTCATCATTTATATATTTCCAATTAACTAAAAATTGCGCTTTACTTATAAAAATTATTTTCATATTTTTATTGTTTTAAATCAGTCTCAAACATGTTAAATAACCTTAAATTTAATTAAAACTGAATAAAGAATAAAATATCTAATTTCCTCTGAAAATATATTTAAACATAATTTCTTTCAAAAATTATATCTTAATTTCTACAAATAATTTCATAAAACTCTTTTTATAAAGTTTAATCTACACAATTTAGAGTATTTTATTAAAAATATGAAAACACCTGAGTCGGAACGGTAACCCGAACACCAAAAATCCAAAAATTCCAATAAATTCAGAAAATTATGAAAAATATATCAATAAAAAGATCTCAACTCCAATTTCATTTCTCATAACTGTCATAAAGCCTAATTTCTACTCAATTAAGACAAATTAGCCAAGAACCCTAAAATCGTTTTACCTCAAATTGAGGTGGTTGTCGGTGTAGATCGATACAATTGATGCAGGAAAAATGTTACCCAGAGGAAGACGAATAGAATGAGACCGACGACGACAGCTAGTGGCAGCGGCGGTAGCCTTTTTTCTTCCCGGTTGCCGGAAAAACGAAGGAGAAAAGGAAGAGGAGGTGGCCAGCTGGAAGTGGGAGCTGCTGGCGACGACGGTGGTGGCTGGTGGCTGCGCAGAGGGAGGTGGCAGGGGCTGATGGTGAGTGGCGGGAGGAGGAAGAAGAAAAGGGAGAGGAAGAAAAAAAAAGTAAAAGAAAAAGAAAGGAAGGGATTTTTTTTATTCAAAGTACATATAATATTTTAAAATAAAAATTCCTCCCAAATTATACATATACATAAATATGTATATATAAAAACATACTCTTAATAATTATTAAAATTTACTAAAATACTCACTCATGAATAATTTCATACAAATAAAAATTAACACTTTAAAATCCATAATTTAATTTAATTAGTAAAAATATGGGTCATTACAATATTCCCTCCTTACAAAAATTCATCCTCAAATTTTAACAAATAAAAAGTACAAGGTTTCACTGAGGAAAAAGATAAGGATATGCCACTCGCATCTCTGTCTCAATCTCACACGTGTGCTCTTCAACATTACTGTTCCTCTACAAGACTTTGACAATAGGAATTTGTTTAGAATGCAACTAACGAACTTGATAGTCAACAATTGCAACTAGTTCCTCCTCATAAGTCAAATCTTCATTCACTTCCATGCTCTGGTGTTGCAAAACATGCGAAGGACCCGAGATATATTTTCTAAGCATATAAACATGAAACACTGGATGCACTTGAGACAAACTTGGAGGTAAGGCCAACTGATAGGCAACCATACCAACTCTCTCTAAAATCTCAAAAGGCCCTATATATCTCTGTGTCAACTTTCCTTTCTTGCCAAACCTCACAACACCCTTCATTGGTGATACCTTCAAGAACACATAATCCCCAACTTAGAATTCCACATCCTTTCGCTTCGAGTCAGCATAGCTTTTATGCCTACTAGCTGTCGTTTCCAATCTTCTTATGATCAAAGCAACCTTCTCGGACGTATCTTTAATATTTTCTAGTCCAGTTAGCGCTTTTTCTCCAACTTCATTCCAACATAAAGGGGACCTACACTTCTTCCCATACAAAGCTTCATATGGCGCCATCTCAATGCTACTGTGATAGCTATTGTTATAGGCAAATTCTACCAATGGAAAATGGTCATCCCAACTGCCTCCAAGATCCATTACACACATTCTCAACATATCTTCAAGTGTTTGGATCGTTCTCTCAGACCAACCAACCATCCATCTGAGGATGAAAAGCAGTGTTAAAATCAAGTCTTGTACCCAATGCTTCCTATAATTTCTGCCAAAATCGTGAGGTAAACACCAAACCTCTATTAGAAACAATAGAAACAGGCGCCCCATGAAGACATATAATATGCTTGATGTACAATATAGCCAATTTAGCCACTGAAAAAGTAGCTTTAACTGGCAGAAAGTGAGCTGATTTTGTTAACCTGTCCACTATCACCCAAATAGAATCATATCCATCCTTTGAACGAGGTAACCCTGTCACAAAATCCATGGTGATTCTCTTCTATTTCCACTCAAGAATCGGAAGAGCCTGAAGTTTTTCTGAAGGTTTCTGGTGCTCTGCTTTCACTTGCTGACATGTCAAACACTTAGAAACAAATTCTGCTACATCTTTCTTCATTCCATCCCACCAATAAATATCCTTTATATTGTGGTACATCTTGGTAGAACCAGGATGTACACTATAAGTTGCATAATGAGCTTCCTCCAAGATCTCTTCTCTCAAATTGTCCATATTAGGAACACACAATCTTCCACTAATCCACAAAAACACCTTCATCATTAAGATTAAAATCAGTAAACTTCCCTTCTCGAACATTCTCCATAAGCTCTAACAAATCAGGATCTCAGCTTTGAGCTGCCTTGATCCTATCCCTTAATATCGATCTCACTCTAAATGGGGCTATCAATCCCCATGATTTGGTTATTTTCATCCTCAATTCTTCGTCTAATAACTTATGCATCTCTTGGATTAACGGCCTCCTTTCCACACTAATGTGAGTAAGACTACCCGAAGACTTTCTGCTTAAAGCATCAGCCACTATATTAGCCTTGCCTGGGTGGTACAAAATGTCACAGTCATAATCTTTCAGAAGTTTCGACCATCTTCTTTGTCTCAAATTCAGATCTCTCTACTGAAAAATATTTTCAAACTCTTATGATCAGTGAAAATCTCACATGTCACCCCATACAGATAATGTCTCCAAATCTTGAGGGGCAAAGATAACAGTGGTCATCTCTAGGTCATGAGTGGGATAGTTCTGCTCATGATTCTTCAATTGTCTGGAAGTATAAACTACTACTCTACCATTCTGCATCAATACACAACCTAGGCCAACTCTGGAAGCATCACAATACATAGTAAACTTGTCTTCTCCATTAGGCAATGTCAACACTGGTGCTGTAGTCAACTTCTCCTTTAGTAGTTGAAAGCTATTCTCATATGCTTCCGACCACACAAACTTCACATTCTTCTGAGTTAGACGGGTCATAGGTGCTGTAATTCTCAAGAAATCCTGAACAAACCTCCTATAATACCCTGCCAAACCTAAGAAACTTCGAATTTCGTAACTGATGTCGGTCTAGGCCATTCAGACACTGCCTCAATCTTCTGTGGATGTACTTGAATACCATCCTTAGACACTACATGCCCAAGGAATGCTACACTTTCAAGCCAAAAATCACACTTAGAGAACTTAGCATAAAGGTGATGTTCCCTTAGTGTCTACAATACTGTTCTCAAATGATACACATGCTCTTCCATGCTCTTCGAATACACCAATATGTCATCAATGAATATTATCACAAATTGATCCAAAAATGGTTTGAACACCCTATTCATTAAGTCCATAAAAGCTGTTGGTAGATTGGTTAATCCAAAAGACATCATAATAAACTCATAATGGCCATATCTTGTACGAAACATCGTTTTAGAAATGTTTGCTTCTCTAATCCACAACTGGTGATAACTTGATCTCAAGTCGATCTTAGAGAAGAACTGTGCACCTTGAAGCTGATCGAATAAATCATCTATTCTCGAAAGTGGATACTTATTCTTGATAGTCACCTTGTTCAATTCTCTGTAGTCAATACACAATTTGAGTGTACCATCCTTCTTCTTTACAAACAACACTGGTGCCCCCCAAGGAGAAGTACTGGGTCTAATGAAACCCTTATCCAACAACTCATGTAACTTCTCCTTCAACTCTTTTAACTCTGCAGCAGCCATCCTATAAGGTGGCATAGAGATAGGAGTTGTGTCTGGAACCACATCAATGCAAAATTCTATCCTCTATGAGGTGGTAAACCCGATAATTCATCAAGAAAGACTTCAAGAAACTCATAAGCTACATGAACATTTGAAATAGATTTCTGTTCTGCAGCTGTGTCCTGACCAAAGCCAAGTATCCTTAACACCCCTTTTAAAGCATCTTTCTTACTATAATGGCAGAGATAAGATTCTGAGGTGCAGAACTCCTATCACCAAAGAACTTGAATTCTTCCTCGCCACTTGCCAACTAGACTTCAAAGCAAATACAAGAGATACAAAAGAATGAATAGCACCCGGATCAATTAAAATTCTAGCTCAAAGTAACATACCGGAAGTGTACCTGCTACGACTACATTGGATGCCTGAGCATCCTGCTGAGTAAGGGTGAAAATTCGAGCTTGTCCTCTACCGCTCTGCTGATTGGTAGAAGCTTGCCCAAAACCTTTAGCACTACCTCTACCTCGCCCTTGCTGGCCTACAAACTAAGGAGTACTCTGATACTGGACTGGTGGTGTGATAAGTGCTAAAAATGTCATATTTTAAGCACTAAATAATTGCATTTCATTATTAGAATTAGAATTTTTTATTATTTAAAAGCATATATTTAGGTATAAAATGCATTATAACTTAAAATAATATTATATTTGTCAATTTATGCATTTTTAGTTATTTTTATACTTTTTACATTGCTTTTGTGTTGATTTTGTAGGTTCTATCTTTTTGGAACTAATTTTGGATGAAAGCAATGGAGATTTAAAGCTAGGAGATAATCTTGCCAAAGAAAGGGCAAAGAATCAAAGCAAATAGAATAGGAGAGGGGTTACTTCAACCTCTGAGATTCTATAAAGTTTTTGACAAACTTAGAGTTTTATAATGAGAAAGTGATCTTCTATACATTTGAATTAGACATCTCAAGATTTTTGAATTGAGTTTTCTTGTCAAAATCCAAGTTCGTTTGGGTTTTCAAATCTTGAGTCAAAGTCAGCATGTGCAGCTTTCATTTCAAATTGCACAACTCTCGGTATTTTGGAGGTATCTTGAGTTACAGATGTCCAAATGAGGTGATTCAAAGTGATATGGAAAGATTAGGAAAAGAGCTATAACTGTTATGAAGACTAGTTTGGCAAATTGGATAGTCTTCATTTTTACATAGCAGTGTCAAAATTCTGACACAGTTGTGCCTGATTCAAGAAATTAAAGAGCTGCTGAAGACTGTGGTGACATAACCATGTCACTTGGGTGACATAGCCATATCACTTGGGTGACACAGCCATGTCTGAGATCAGAAATCTATGAGAATTTCATGTGACACATCCGTGTCGGTCTAGACAGATTATTTTGGAAAGTATTCTTTAGGATTTTTTGGAGAACTCTATAAATAGAGAAGTTTTATTTATTTTTCAGATATACATTAGAGGGGCTGCTACCCTAGAGAACAACACTCTATTATTCTTTTCATTTACACAAAATATAATTTCTTTTTAATTTTCATTCTAAACTCAAGTTATTTTGGATGAACAACAAGGATTGAGAATTTAAGAACGCTATTGAGGAAGCTGAATAAAAGAGTTTTTCTTCTCTTATTCTCTTGCTTATTATTTTATTTACTTATGAATATGTTATTATTCTTCATCTCTTGTTGTTTTTCTTTAATTTCTATGAGTAACTAAGTAGGTTAGTTAGGGTTTTAATGAACTCAGCTCAACATGAACTTACTCGAATAAATTCTCAAGAAAAGAATATGCATTTTATGAGAGTTATTGGACTTAATTCTTTTCATTGGTTTGGCCACCCATTGAATTGATTTAGAAGCTAGGATTAGATCGAGAGATTAATTCTAGTGAGAAAGGCAATAACAATCTATTAATTCAAATTGTCTTGGTCGAGAGACACTTCAATATTAATATTCCCTAAAAGAATGCTTGAATGAATTGGTTATGATTAATTATTTGTGTTAGTGAGAGCTAGATAATCATTTAATTATCATAATTGATTAATTGTGAGAGTGCTTGAGAGAGACATAACAATATTAGAGATGCTTCGGAAATGAAATGTTACTCATAATAATCAAGAGTTTATTATCTATAGAATTAAATTGAGGATTTAAACCCTAACGTCTTTATTATATAAATTTAGTGATAAAATTTTATATTTGTTTAGATTTAATTTACTTTGTTTGCTTATTGAAATTATTGATAGTCTAGACAAGCAAAATATTAAGAGTAGCTCTGTAATTAGCACTATCCCTGTGGGAACGATATCTTTCTATACTATTACTTGTACGATTTCGTGCACTTGCGGATTTCTCCTATCATGGTGGCTGAAACTGTGCTGGTGCTATATTGGCTGTAGAAGATTGAGGAAATTGCTGCTAAAAATCCTAATGAGGATACGATCTAGCGTAGTGCTCGGTCTGTCCACATCTGAAGCATGCTATTGTAGTCATATAACATGGTCCCTGATGGACTTTACCATAAGTCTAACAAATGCTAGCTGCAGATCCCGCACTACAATGCCCTGAACTCTGACAATTGCTACTGCTGGTAGCACCAGAACCAAATCTGATAGGCCTACGGGTCCTATTACGGCCATGCCTACCGCTCTGGTGGACCCTATGGGAAGGTCTCTAGACTTGCTAAAAAAGTCCTCTAGCTGACTACTACTGCCCATTTACTGAAATAGTATTGTAGTATTAAGTAAATAAACATTATTAAATATAATAAAAATTACATATTTGTAATTCAAATTAATATTAGCATAAATAAGAATATTAAGTAATGCAACATATTAATAAGTAAAAAATTTTAAATATTAATTTAAACATGAAAATAGTAAAAATTAAAAAGATGAAACATTATTGATTTCTATATTTTTTCTTTTAGTGAAATATTGTAAAAACTAAAATTTCACAAAACATTTTGAGATGTTATAGTGTAAGATACTAGTTCAAAAAATATAAAAGTTATTATAAAACACTAGATTCGTATACAAATCCAACATAGTAGCTAGCTAGCTTAATATCAACAAAACACCAATATCCATTCTTTGGCTATGTAGTGTCCAGGAAAGGAAAGAAAATAGAGAAGATATGCAGTGTCGAGGAGTGCAACTATACTGAAATTAGGCTCATTTGAGCTATAAGAATACATTAATAGAGGCAACACTTAAACTCAACTAGTACATGAAAAGAACATGCATGTTTTGAAAGTAAAATCTCAGGTTTCTAGGTTCATTGAGGAGTTGATTTCATAAGAAAGTATCTTATGTTTAGATTTTAATGATGAGTTATTTGGCATGCAAGGTAGATAATTGTTTAACATTTGAGAAGAGAAAAAAATGCACAAGGAAAAAAAGGAAAAAGAATACATTATTGACCCACATCTACAATATTAAATGGTGGTTTATTTCAAATTTGATGCCATTAAAAAAGAAGGGGAATAACAGTTAATGCCATGTTTAGTGGTTTTTTGCACCCAAAAAAAAAAGTTCAAGAGCAAATGTGCTCCTCACTACAAACGTAAGGGTAAAAAATATGCATCGTTACCTAAAATTGTTTCTTTCTTAAAAGGATGCAAGCCAATTCTTTCAGCTCAGATAAATTCCATTTGAAAGCACCATAAGCTAGAGTTATCATTCCCCTAACGCTTTCATCTAATAGCTAATCAAATGCTCAATTAGCCCTGCTAACCACTCTCGGCTGTTAGGAATCGATTATATAACTTAGACATCAAATGCTAAGTAAGGAAAATTTCAAAAATTTACTCAACATAACCCTTGATCTCATCAAGAATTCCAATCCTTAGGATCCAATTTGCAATTTAACACATAACTAATTTCCAAGACAACACAAATATCATGTAATCAACAACCTAGGATTTCTAAGTTTTAGAAAAACTTACTATTTCTCAAGTTTGGTGTTGACCATAAATATTCTACTATATTAGTGTGCTTTTTGATTCAACTTTTGAATCAACTCCAAGTCTCCCAAGTGTGAGACCTCTAGCTTGATACACCAAGCTTCAAAAAATCTCCTTCTTATCTTGATCAATTAGTAGCAAGAGTCCTCTCTCTATTGACCTCTCAAGCTTACACTCACTTAATTATCATAAGAACTCTCTTAAGGTTATTGTATATGTTGGTTTCTTTTTCTTTTCTTTTTGTCCTTCCACATTTTCTTTACCCAACCACCACTAATTAATATATTCTTATTGCTTTTAGAGATACTTGGTTAGAGATTAAAGTAGAGATTGATGACATCACCCACATACCATAAGTCATGATTAATTAACAACTTTATAAGTCACTAAAGTCCAAAATAGGAGGATGTAGAGATTACAACTTTTGTATATTGTCTACATCATTATTGACTTAGACATGTTAATTAATATCTTTATTAATATTTGATTTGATAAAATCAAATATATCACTTAATGGAATTGGGCTTAAGCATTAGGCCAACTCTTGACCCAAAGCCCATTCTATCAAACAAGTGGACTTAAATAATGTAAATGGGCTTTTATCAATTACTTGGTTTAATCTTTAGTCCAAAACTCTTTTGGGCCTAGGTCCATAACTCTTGGGCCATTAATCTAAGTAAATAAGAAATAACATATATCCATTATTAATTTAATATCTCAATTAATATCTCATATTAATTAAGCATAAATTAATAATAAAACCTTTTATTGAAATTAGATTTCATGATATGATAGAATCATTGCATTAAGAAAAAAATACAATTTTATTAATCTTAATTAATTGATTAAACTCTTTAATCAATAATTAGATTAATATAAATAGAGATTTGGTAAAACCTTTTAGGTGTGACTTACTAGGTTCATGTCTAATTGGCAATGAGAAGATAATATCAACACTTAATATTATTTGAAACTCCTTTCAAATCTAAATGTGAAAATCCCAATCATTTACATTTAGTTCTCATAAGTTGTGAGTGACCCTTAGCATCGATATCACAACTACCCAATTAGATATGAATATATTTATTAATTCACACGAACCCTTTGGTCATAATTACCGTGCACTAAAACCCCTTCATTAGAAGATCCCAATATAGCTTAGAGTCAAGGATTAGTAAAACCTAATAGCTATATCATATGACTTCATCTCAAGTTCTATTTCTTAACAAAACATAATAAATACTAGAAACTCTTTCTAGTACTGAAATTCTTTCAGACTGTTATGTTTGTCCTGGCCAGGAACTCATTCATCAAGAAAATACTTAGATAGCATAAAGTCTTATCCCAGTTCACTCCAGGTAATAAATCCCATCTTGGTTGAACACTCATCCCTACATTTAACTAACTAGAGCCACCACACGCCATATACCCATGTATGGTTAACATGAGTATGTAAGCAGTAGCAAACTCTAACTACTCAAATGTGGATGACCGTGTCACCTCAAATCAAAGGATTATATGCACCATTATGACCTAGATTATGAT
>CATIWK010530680.1:0-16688 GCA_949634005.1 Mallotus japonicus
TAATAATAATAATAATAATAATAATAATAATAATAATAATAATAATAATAATAATGTTAAAATTAAAAAATAAAAAAAATCCTAATATTATTATAATTATGATATTATTTTTAATATTATTATAATTAATTAATCATAATCATTATAATATTTTTTTGGTCAACAATCATTATAATATTAAAAAAATCGGCTAAAAAAATATTATTATAGTATTAATTAATCATAATCATTATAATATTAAAATAAAATAAAAAAATTGACCAAAATAAAAAAAGGAAAAAGGGAGGAAAATAATAAATAATTTAATAATAATAAAAAAAATCGTCCAAAACAAGCGGTATGGCCCCAAACCAAAAAAAAATTAAAGGTAGCCACACCGCCATTGACACAGGCGGTATGGCCCATCAAAATTTTGACTTCGGTCAAAACTACCCTAAATTGGGAAATAGTTTCACAAATCACTTATTTGTGGGAATTATTTTTAAAAGTACCATAATTTGGGAAATAAAATTTTTTTTTTACCCTAATTTGGTAAATAACTCGGGATATGGCAGTGTTTACAGAGCACAACTTCCTAGAGGCAAAAATGTTGCCTTGAAGAAACTCCACCGCATGGAAGCCGAAGACCTGGCTTTTGACAAATATTTCAAGAATGAGGCAAAGGTGCTGTCAGAATTATGCCATAATAATATTGTCAAGCTTCATTGGTTTTGTCTGCACAAAAGATCCATGTTTTTGGTTTATGAATACATGGAAAGGGGAAGCCTGTTTTGCATCTTGAGAAATGATGCGGAAGCTATGGAGTTGGATTGGACTAAAAGAATTAGCATTGTGAGAGGCATTACACATGCTTTATCATACATGCATCAGGATTGTTCTCCGCCTCTTGTTCATCGAGACATATCGAGTAACAACATTTTGTTGAACTCTGAATTGGAGGGTTTTGTATCTGACTTTGGCACTGCTAGACTCCTTTCTCCTGAGTCATCCAATCAAACTCTTCTTGTTAGAACCTATGGTTACATTGCTCCAGGTAAAAACTTGTGTCTTTTTTTTTCTTTTTACGTATATAAAAATGATAATTGAAGTATTTTTTTGGGGGTATTTATGTATGCAATGAATGTTATGTTGTTGTTTCTAATATAATTTTATTTGTGGATAGAACTTGCCTACACAATGGTTGTGACAGAAAAATGTGATGTTTATAGCTTTGGAGTTGTGGCACTGGAATTGCTGATGGGGAGACATCCAGGAGATCTCCTTATTAAGGATATTTATTTTATTGTATTTATTCTGTTACACTTGCTATTTTGAATTTTGTATTTCATTGTAATCTTATCTATTCGTAGCTATATATATATATATATATATAGCATTGAACATCTCTGAAGAACTGATATATGAAAAACCATTTCTATTTCACTCAAATACATATGAGTTTACATGGTATCAGAGCTGAATATGGCAGCCAACATTCAAATCACCCTTGCAGCTTCATCATCTTCCACCATCCCCACATCTTCTCACACTTCTTTTTCTGTCAAACTAAATTCTCATAATTATTTGGCATGGAAAACTGAAATGATTCCGCTCCTAAATTCCCATAACCTACTCGGATTTATTAATGGAACCATGCCAGCTCCTTCTCAAACCATCATGAATACTGCTACACCACCTGTACCCATATCAAACCCAGAATTTCAGATCCGGTTTCAGAAAGATCAGCTTGTTCTTTCATGGCTTCTCTCAAGTATTTCAGAAGATGCATTCCCGTACATCACTGGTTTAACTTCTTCTTAAGTTGTTTGGTCTGCTTTTGAAAATACCTTTGGTGCCATTTCCCAAAACAAACAACTTCAATTGAACATCCAACTTCAAGAACTGAAACAAAATGATTTGCCCATTGCTCAATACCTTCAAAAAGAAAAATCTCTAGCTGATGAGCTTTCTACAGCTGGTTGCATACTTGCCTCATCTGAATTTAATGCCATTATTTATCGCAACACCAACAAAGAATTTTGAAGTCTTATTTCCAGTTTAACTATGAGTTCAACACCAGTAAGCTTTAATGATCTGTTCGCTCAGTTTGTCTCTCATGAGATCTTGATCAAAAGCCAAGAAGATCCACCACTTGCCAATATTGCTTATAAGCCTGCATTGCTTCTCATTCCATCGGCTGCCTCTATACATCCTCGGTCCTCATTCTCTCCTCAACCTCGCATATCCTTTTCTAATCAGCCCCGACCTCGTCCTTCTTGGAACAATAATAATTGACGTCATGGGCCATGTCAGATTTGTGGTTATAATAATCATACAACAGATGTTTGTCTACGACGTTATCACACTTTTCGCTCTTCATCTGCTTCTGCTCATCAAGCCAATGTTGTCTATGGTTCCATGTCTACTCAATATCCAGCAAACTCATCCCCGAATATCTCTCTTGGGGCAACCATCTGTTGAGCCATGGATAGCTGACACCGGTGCCATGGCTCATATTACTTCTGATTTCACTGCTCTTCACATGCCACAACCATATTCCGGTGGTGATTCTCTTGTTGTTGGTAATGGTCAAGGTTTGGTCATAAATAATACTGGTACCTCTTCCATATCTTCTTCATCTAGAAATTTTGTTCTTCGTGATACCTTGCATGTGCCCTCTATTTCAAAGCTATTACTTTCAGTTCAAAAATTTTGTACTGACAACAATTATTTCTTTGAATTTTGGACTTCTTATTTTCTTATTAAAGATCAGTAAATATGAAAGGCACGTTTGCGGGGCATCGCTGAACATGGACTTTACGAGTTTTCAACTCATAAACCTCATGTTGCCTTGTTAGCTGATGTCGTTCCCTTCTCTCTTTGGCACTCTAGGTTGGGTCATCCATAAGTTCACACAGTTAAGCAAATTGTTTCTCAAAATGGTCTTTCCTATGTTCCTGATGCTACCCCATCCAAGTGTTCTGCTTGTTTTCATGGAAAACTCGCCAAAATTCCCTTAGCTTCAGTAGAACGTAAAAGTACTTGACCATTTGACATAGTTCATTCTGATGTATGGGGACCCTCACCTGTATTGTCAAATTTAGGCTTTCGTTATTTTGTCTTGTTTATTAATGACTTTACTCGTTTCACCTGGATTTTCTTTATGAAGAATAAAAGTGAGGTTTCTGATATTTTTGTTAATTTTCATGCTCTTGTTCAAACTCAATTCTCTTGTTCCATTAAAGCCTTTCATTCTGACTGGGGAGGTGAATTCCAAAAATTATATAAATTTCTCCAGTCTCGTGGAATTGTACATCGCATTGCTTGTCCATATACACATGAGCAAAATGGAACTGTTGAACGTAAAATTAAGCGTATTGTTGATACTGCCTTAACTTTATTAACTCATGCTTCTGTTCCATTCAAATTTTGGCCTTATGCCTTTGATACTAGTGTTTTTCTTATTAATGGTATGCCATCTCCAACAACTAATAATCATTGTCCTTACTCTTTATTACTTGGTAAAATTCCAGACTACAAGTTCTTAAGAGTTTTTGGTTGTTCTATCTATCCTCTTTTAAGGCCATAAAATCAACATAAGTTTGAATTTCAAACTAAACAGTGTGTGTATTTTGGTATGTCACCAACTTATCATGGTCATCGATGTTTAGATCCTCATACTGGTCGGATTTTTATAGTCAGGCACGTCAAATTTGATGAGGCCATTTTTCCTTATAAAATTGGCATTTTTAATTCTGCCCAAGATACACCCGTATCTCCTACTACTTCTCCTCCTTGGTTGAAACTTGTCTTAAGTCCCAGCCCCTCTGGTACGTCTTCTCTCCCTTCTAATTTTAATTTAAATTCTCCTTCTCCTATTTTATCTCCACTACCTTCTTCTAATTCAAATAATTTTGTTCCTTTTTCTTTATCTCCTAATTCTTCTCCAACCATAACACCATTCTCTATAAATTCTCCTTTATCCTTATCTCAACAACTCCCATCAGACTCATCCTTTCAAAATTCACCCGAATCTTCTCACCCACCAAAATTTAAATCTCTCAATGCTATCCTAACTACTGATCCCGCTCACGCATCTCCTTCTCTTCCGCCTAATCCACCTAAAATTTGAACTCATCCTATGACTTTACGTTCTTCCACTATTAACCAGACTCAAGCTCATTTAGCCATATCTTCTCTTGATTACACTCAAACTGAACCTTCTACGTTTGCTCAAGCTAATAAATTTCAGGTTTGGAGAGAGGCCATGCAACTTGAATATGATGTTTTGCTTGCAAATCAAACTTGGTGTTTAGTTCCTAGACCCAAGAACAAAAATATTGTGGGCAATAAATGGGTTTTTCAAATTGAACGTCATCCGGATGGTTCTATTTCTAACTACAAGGCTCAATTGGTGGCTAAGGGGTACAATCAACAATCCAGCATTGATTAGTGAAACATTTAACCCAGTTGTTAAAGCCACCACCATTCACACAGTCATTGCTATTGCAACTATGAAACAGTGGTCTCTTCGTCAATTGGATGTGTCAAATTCCTTTCTTCATGGCTATTTAACTGATGAAGTTCACATGGAATAGTCCCAAGGTTTTATTGATGTTTATAATCCTGATCATGTTTGTCTATTGGAGCGCTCTTTATATGGGCTTAAACAGGCCCCTCGAGTTTGGTTCCATCGACTCAATTTGTTTGTCACATCTTCTGGCTTTCACATCCAAAGCTGATTCTTCATTGTTCATTAAACGTCATGGTTCGAATATCTTACTGATGTTGGACTACGTTGATGATATCATCATTACTGGTTCTAGTTCCATCTTAATTGCTCGTTTTCTCTAATCTCTTGAATCTGAATTTCCATTGCGTGATATTGGTGATCTTCGGTTCTTTCTTGGTATTGAAGTTTGTCACAAGGCTGATGGCATTTATTTAAATTAACATAAATATTTACATGATTTGTTAGTAAAGATGGGGATGCAGGATTCCAAAGGCTGTCACACTCCTATGGTCACCACACCTACTTTAACACGTGATTCTAGACCATCATTCTCTAATGCCGAATTGTACAGGCAAGTGGTTGGAACCCTCCAATATGCTACTATGACCAGGCCTGATATTGCATTTTCGGTCAACAAACTCTGTCAATTTATACACCATCCATCCGAATAACATTAGGGAGCTGTCAAACGCCTATTGCGTTATATTAATCATACTATTGATTATTCTTTGTTCTTTGGTAAAGAAATTAATTTTCAGCTCTAATGTTTTTCGGACAGTGACTGGGGTGGCTATCCAGATGATCAGTGATCTACAAGTGGATTTGTAATTTATTTGGGTGCATTTCTTATCTCTTGCAGTGCCAAGAAGCAGCCTATTGTTGCTCGTTCTTCTACTAAGAGTGAGTATAAAGCCTTAGCCAACACTACTGTTGAATTGTTATGGATTCAATCTTTGCTTCGTGAGATTGGTATTATTCCTTCTTCTCCTGCTCGTCTACGGTGTGATAATATTGGGGCTATGTATCTTTCTCAAAATCCAGTATTTTATGCTCGCACAAAACATACAGAGTTGGATTATCACTTTGTTCGTGAACAAATTACCAATGGTAATATTGTTGTTTCCTTTATTTCTTCCGGTGATCAGATTGGAGATATATTCACCAAGCCGTTAGGTACTCGCTCTTTTACATTCCTTTGTTCCAAGTTGCGTCTTCATGCTCCTTCCCATCAGCTTGCAGGGGAGGTGTTAAGGATATTTATTTTATTGTATTTATTCTGTTACACTTGCTATTTTGAATTTTGTATTTCATTGTAATCTTAGAGCATCTCCAATAGTACTCTTTATTCTAAAGAGCATCTTTTACACAATAAAGAGCATCTCAAAGAATTTCTAAATATAAAGAGTGAAGAAATTTGTACAACTCTAATAGACTCTTTATATTTTTAATCTTCATTTTGCTTTATCCAATAAACATTAATGTTTAATTTTTTTTCCTCATTTGTTTTTACAAGATTTCTCTCTATTTATTTAATTCTTTCCCTCCATTTGATGAAAGAGAAAAATCTTTTCAATAAATAGATAAATATCAATTAATGTTTTGCATAGGAAATTGAAATATTTTAGAGTGGAAAGTGAAGTTTGACTTTCTACATGTAGAGAGCCAAATCAACTTTCTACTCTAAACTAAAAATATAGAGAGTGTATTGGAGACCATTTTTTTTGGTTTGGCTCTTCAAAGTAGAGAATTTTACTCAAATGACGAGCCTATTGGATATGCTCTTATCTGTTTATAGCTATATATATATAGCATTGTACATCTCTGAAGAACTGATATATGAAAAACCATTTCTATTTCACTCAAATACATCTGAGTTTACACTCCTATCATCATCATCAGAATCAACTGTACAAAATGCAATGATGCTTAATGAGATATTGGATACACGCCTGCCACCTCCAAGGACTAGAAGTGACATTCAAGATGTAATCCACATTGCCTCAGTGGCATTTTCTTGCTTAGAAGCCAACCCAAAGGCTCGGCCTACAATGAAATTTGTTTCTCAGGAATTTGTTTCTCGCAAGAGACTGACAGCCAGTGCTCTCCATTCAATTTTTGTAGCAGAGCTTAAGAATGGTGGCATGCGTGCAGTAGGTCCAAGCCAACAATAATGCCAAGAGGGTGAGGGTGAGCGTGAGTATCAGATTGAAATGTCAACTTTGATCTCAAATTGAACATGTATTTCTGCTTTCAGAATATATGTACTTTTTGCTAGATTTTTTATGATAAGTTTCTCTTGTAGTTAGGTGAATCTAGCAATCAACTAGTTCATATGTTTTTCCCTCAGATTTTCTAAAATCTTGAGACAAATAAATAAAGTAGAAAGATTAAAAAAAATTAGAACTCACTTTTCAACTGATTTGTTAATAGAAATTGGATAAAAATATGTGTCCTTAGCAATAGTAATTTAGCTTTTTTCCTATTATTTTAATAATTAAAAAATAATAATTTAATAAATTAATTACAATATATGAGTTTTTACATTATAATAGGTTTTAGATTTCATCAATTTAATTAATTGTGCAATTAAAATAGGTGCTCCTAATTTATTATATAACTTTTGTTATATTATAAAACAAGTAAAGGTATGAATAAATTTTTTTAAAAAAAGAAATTTACATTTTAAAAAAATTATATTTAGTGCTCATAGACATTGTGAATTATAACACCTATCAGCATTCGCGGCCATTATCAGCGTCCATAAAAATAATACCCCAAAGCCATCAAACCAAACCCTGCCTCTTTATGCTTATATATAGTATAGAGTAAATTATATCATGGACCCCTATCTATGAAGTATTATGGACTCACACGTGAGAACACATAATAAGTGATATTTATTTTTTCGTTCTCTCCGTAAAAGAAAAATTGAAGGTCCGCTACAATGCTTAGGCCTCAACCAATGTTGCAAAACCAAGGTTTTTGGTTGGTTGCTCTATAAGGTTTGTCTTTATCTTGTTTGATTAACTTGCTGCAAAGAATAAAATGATATATTTAGGTTTGCAAAATTGTATTTCAGATTTTTATAGTGTTGATGTGGTAGTGCGAGCACAGTTGTGGCATAAAGGACAATCGTTGCTTGATTATTCTCTTAAATATCTTGATGTTTCATTTAATTATAATTATTTGACAATTTAATATTTTGATTTTATGAATCTAAAGGTGAAGGTCAATGAACTTGCATGTAAAAACTAATGAACTTGCATTATTTAAGTAATGAACATATATATATATTTTATCTTATAAACCTGCATTATTTAAGTAATAAACCTATATTATTTAACTAAAATAAAAAAAACAAGTGAAAGTTTATTTATTATAATTAAAAATAAATAATAAATAATTTTTTAATGAATAAAAATTTTATTTGACTAAAATCATGAATAAAAAATTAAATTCAACCATTATAATTAATAAAATAAAAAATAATAATTTTTTGATAAATAAAAAATACTTTCTTCATTTTTAATAGTAGCTATAAAATGATATTAAAATAAAAAATGAGATTGAAAGAAAAATATTAATGAATATGCAGGTGAATGTCAATAAACGTGCAGATAAAGATGTCACGACTCGAACCCCAAGGGTACACGACCGGCACTAGGGATGGGAAAGTGAAAAACTTCCGAAACCCGTAGTAAGCCTAATAAATTTATCACCATAATATTACCACCATAACACGGAAATCAACATCAAATCCACTTTCATCATAACCTCACCATAAATAATGCATATCCATAATAAACCATTTAAATCATAATTACATATTATTCAATACCCAAACAACTATTGTTGTGTCTAGAGTACAAATATAAAACAATAAACATTAACAAGACCTACATGAAATAGATGGAGAGAAAGAAACCCGGCGTAGACGATGAGAAGTGTCAATCTGACTGTGAGATCCTGGAAAAATAGTTGAAGTGAGTCAGACCTCATTGAGTAAGCTAATATAAAGAAATGCATGGCGTTTCGAAAACCTTCTTTTATTAAAATATTTTATGGAAATATAATACTTATATTTAAAATCATTAATTTTGCCAAAATAATTTTTATAAATCTCATAAACACCCTTGAAATAAGATAACCTTTTATTTAAAATTCTTAAATTGGAAAATTTATGGTAGAACCCTAAACCACAAATCTAAAAAAAAAAAAAAAGCCATTCAGCTTTCTTTTGTTTATCCAATGACTGTCAGTTCCCGAGAGCTAAGCATCCACCAAGCTACCAGCCGCAGTTAATCTCTTATTCCAATATTTACTGGCGGTTCCGAGAGCTAAGCGTCAACCGAGCTACCAGTCACAGTAAATAATCAATCAAAATAGGCCCGAGAGCTACGCATCAACCGAGCCTTTCATTACCATATGCCCGAGAGCTATGCATCAATCGAGCCTTTCCATACCATATCAAATCAAGGGCCCAACTCAATGATCAATACCAATGTGCACACGGTCCTGATGACATCCTTCAGGTAGCCCGTTCTACCAATATTTTCCAAAAACTCTTTACATAAATAAATAAAATACAATAACAATAAAATATTCTTGTTTATCATCTGGAATAATATCTTACCATAAATCTTCATATAAACAATATTAACGACATTGTAACCTAGATAATATTCAAAACACAAATAGTATCTAAAATTCAATATTCTTAAATACCGAACATACACTTCAAAATATTAACTTACAAGTAGAGCGAGCCCGCTGACGTATCCTCGCCTGCCTAGTCTCCAATGTTCCCGCTCCGATATTCTCTATAATAAATATATTTATTTCAAACATGCTTACATATATATGTCAAATAAATTCATAAAAAAAATTTCTGAAATTCTGAAAATTTTATTAAAATAAAGGAATTTATAAAAATGACTTAGGAATATCCTAAATATAGCTTTTGAGGCTAAAGGAATTTATCTCTAACAATTAAACTAATTTAAATGGAAATTAATTAATTTCCACCGAAACACTTCCGGAATTTTTATCTCAAAATATGTGAGGAATCATACCTAACTCTAGTAACGGAAATTAATTCTCATAATTTATACTATTTATTAAAAATAAAATCACAATTTTTTGGGTTGGTCACTATTCCTCGCCGGAATTACTATTAATCACGGAATCACTATTCATCACCGGAAAACATAACATTCGACAAAAATCGAATATACCAAAATGTTCCTAACAACTAGTAGAACACAAAAATAGCTTCAAACAACTCAAAATATACACTGAATAATAAAATCAGAATATAAATCGAATTTATCTAAAAATATTCACCAAATATTCTACGAGTGTAGATCATACGCGTGGTCAAAACCAATGGACTCCTGACGACGAGAGGAATACAAAGGAATCAACCGTGTCGCCTGAAACCCTCCAGAACAGTGCAGATCGGAGATAGAAGGTCTACCAAAAAATAGAAATTCTGTACAATTCTAAATGGTTTCCCACAAAATAAAAGTTAGGGAAAGGTAGAAGAGGATGAGAAGAAGCTACAGTTCAAATTTGATGTTAATCAAAGTTCATTTGGATGGTTAACGGATAAGAGAAAGAAAAGAATAAAAAATAGGAACTAAACTAAATATTTTGCATAAAATCTCCTTATGTGGCCACGCACTTCAATTTATATTCACATTCATACACCGTTCACTTTGACTTTTTTTTTTACTTTAGATATATATATATATATATATATATATAATATCAACAATAGTAATAAAATAATAATAATGATAATGACAACCACCTTTATTAATAATAATAATAATAATAATAATAGTGACAATAAAATAATAATAATATCAATATCAATAATAATTATAATAGTAAAGACAATAATAATAACAATCATATAATAATATTATTAATAAAATATTAATATTAATAACCATACAAATTCGGGTTATTACAAAAGGTCAATGAATATGTAGGTGAAGTTCAATGAATTTACAGGTTCAAAGGTTAAGGAACCTGCAGACAAAGATCAATAAATCATTAGGTGAAGGTCAGTGAACCTATATTATTTAAGTAATGAACATACATATTTTATTTTATGAACATGTATTATTTAAATAATGAACATACAAAACATAGATAGGGTTCAAAGAATTATCATAAAATGGTAAAAAAATTAATAAATAAACCCAATAAAAAATTAAAAAAATTATTACATAACAATAATAATTCATGTTTTTCACCAAAAAGCCTCTGCTTCTTATATCCACATGGTATAAATTGTATAATCTAGCTACGTACATATATATGGCCAAGTTCTTGGTTTTTGTTCTTAGCAACGTGACATGTAGGTATTAACGATGATGATGATAATTAACACATGTAGGTGCACCATCTGATAGGAGAGTACGTGGAAGCTCTTTATAAACATGGTAACATCAATCCTCTCGTCACTTGGTGTTCCTGTTTTCTTCTTCATGTATACATCTAACAAGCCCAAAAATAGCTAGCATATAGATATGCTTCTGTTATCTTAAGATTAAATATAAGAATTTAATTAAACAGCCACAAAAAAAAAAAAAAAAAAAAAAGACCCAAGACAATATTTATTAAGATGGTTTTCTTATTATATTTGTGTGTTTCGCAGTGTGGAATGAGAAATGGCTCAAGTTAAACAATCTAAAAACAAAAAACGTTAAAAAAAAAAAAAAGATTTCACACATGTGATGAGACCTCTGATCTATATTACAATATGGATAGGAGTCCATAATATAACAATTGGTATAATATAGACCTTTGAATTGGTAGCATCACACAACTCTAAAGATTTATGTGTTGAGTTATTAAAATTCATAATATTTTTCTATAACAAATAAAAAAAAACTTATTTTAAAATACATATGTTCTATTCTATGTAAAAACACTTTAATTCTATTACATCTAAAACATTACTCTTTTTTTTTTTCATAAAAAATTTATGTCTTTTATTTCAAATAAAATATCTTTTAACTATTTTTTCTTTTTTCTTTTATTTATTCAATTATTATTATTACTATACATATTAAAAATATATATATGAACTCTTAATAAAAATAATAAAATAAAATTATTACAATAACTTTTTAAGTTTTTATTTTTAATAATATTGAAGTAATCTAGTATTAAATAAATGATATGTATTTAAAAATTTTATATTTAAATAATAAATAACTTAAATTTTATGATTAACAAATAAATTGTATATATTTAACAGTAAAATATATTATATTTACAAAAATTAAGATGTTGTAGCTAAAATTAAACATATTATTTGCTTGTTAAAACTTGAAATATATTTGTTGGTTTGGTGTTTTTATACAAATAAGAAGTTAATGAGGCAATAGAATCCATTAACTAGGGGTGTAACCGAGCCAAGCTGCACGTGAGCGGCTCGGCGTTCGGCTCGTTAAAAGCTCGTTCGAGTTCGTTCATTAAATTAAACGAGTCGAGTCCGAACATAATTTTGAAACTCGTAAGCTAAACGAGCCGAGCTCGAGCAAGCTCGCGAATAGGCTCGTGAACAGGCTCGCGAACAGGCTCGTGAACAGGCTCGTGAACAGGCTCGCGAACAGGCTCGTGAAGTAAGCTCGCGAACAGGCTCGTGAACAAGCTTGTTAATAAGCTCGTGAACATGCTCGTTAAGTAAGCTCATGAACAGGCTCGTTTACTATATCATAAATTTAAATATTAGTATTAAGTAGTGGTATTTTTTAGGTATGATTTAAGGAAATTTTTTAAGTAATTTTGATTTTTAACTACTTTTATATTATTTTATTTTTATCACCTTAATATGAGAATGTATTTTATGTCTAAGGTGGTTATTAATAAAGAGTATATACTTAAAAAAAAACTATAGAATGCATTGTAATATAAATTAAGTATGAATATTAAATAAACTATATAACCTTAATGTTATAAAATGATTTAGTATTATTGTATAATATTAATGTAGTATTAAATAGGTCTAACATTGATTAAAATTGTTATTAAACAAATATAAAATTTTTATTATAAATTAAAATTTAATTTGAATTATCTCATCACAAAAATATATAATTTTAATGTCATAAACTGGATAATTTGTCCATAACTATAAAATTAAATAGTTTTGATTTAATCTAATTTACTAAAAATCCCTCTTAACCTATCTCATAAATAAATAATTTGTTATAACTGTCAAATTATATAATTTTCTCAAAACTACGTAGTTTTGATTTAACATAATTCACTAAACATCACTATTCACTTGAACCTATTTCATTCATTCTCATTCACTTAACCTAATCTTAATGTTATAAAACGATTTAGTATTATTATTAAACAAAAATAAAATTGTTATTATAAATTATAATTTAATTTGAATGACCTCATCACATAAATATATAATTTGAATTTCATAAATAAATACTTTGTTCATAACTATAAAATTATGTAGGTTTCCAAAAGTTACATAGTTTTACTTAAAACTGCGTAGTTTTGATTTATTCTAATTCAATAAAAATCCCTCTTAACATTGATTTATCGTAATTCAATAAATAATTTGTCTATAACCATAAAATTATATAATTTTCTCAAAAATACGTAGTTTTATTCAAAACTACGTAGTTTTGATTCAACCTAATTTACTAAATATCACTCTTCACTTTAACCTATTTCATTCATTCTCATTCACTTAACTTAATCTTAATGTCATAAAATGATTTAGTATTGTTATTGAACAAAAATAAAATTGTTATTATAGATTATAATTTAATTTGAATTATCTCATCACAAAAATATATAATTTTAATGTCATAACTAGATAATTTGTCCATAACTATAAAATTACATAATTCACTAAACATCACTCTTCACTTGAATCTATTTCATTAATTCTCATTCACTTAACCAATCTTAAAGTTATAAAATGATTTAGTATTATTATTAAACAAAAATAAAATTTTTTTTTTTAATTTTATTATACACTTATTCAAAACTACATAGTTTAATATTATAAACAATTTCAATATTATAAAGTAATTTATTATTAAATAATACTAATTTAGTATTAGATAAGTATAATACCAATTCAAATTATTATTGAATCTTAAATTGTAAATTATAATTTAATTTTATTATACACTTATTCAATTACATAGTTGATCTTAAGTTAAAACTATATAATCTCAATGTCATGAAACAATTTAATATTATTGTATAGTATTGATTTAGCATTAAATAAATAAATAATTGATTAAAATTATTAGTAAATAAGTAAATTATAATTTATAATTTAATTTGAATTATCTTATTATAAAAATACATAATTTTTTTAAGCTAAAAATACATAATTTTAATGTCATAAGTAAAAATAACTATAGAACTACTAAACATAACTATATAAAACTACGTAGTTTTAGCTTAACCTAATTTACTAAAATCCTTCTCTTTAACCTATTTCTTTTATTTTCATTTCCAATTAAACCTAATTCCCTTCTCCACATCTCAACAGCTGCCGACACCCTTCACCCCCACCCTCTGTCGCGTCACTGCCGTCCAACCATCTTGCCGTCTTTTCTTACCGTCCTTCCTCAACCCACCATCCTTCCTCACCCTAACCCCGCCATCCTTCCTCACCCTTTGCCAGCCGTCCACTGTCTACTACCATCGCCGTCAACATCATCATCATCCACCATCTCTTGTCATAGTCGTCATCTGTGACTGCAAGTAATGTGAGATATTCGAATGAGCTTGTTTGTCATCAACATGCAGAGGAATTAGAGCACGAACAAGGAACATCTTATGTTCCTCTTTTAGTGGCAGAGCAAACCCATTAATAATGCTACCCAAAATCTCTAAAAATTCACCATTCCCATTATGTTTCTCAGTCTTAAAAATGAATTGGTAGAAAATGTTATTGATAGCTACAAGTGTGGCCATGTAGGATCCATAGAAGGTTCTTCCTCCTGGTTATGTGAAGGCTTCTACACCGATATGTTTTTCTTTGCCTAGTTATAATTCCACATGTAATTGCTGCATTTATGGGTTTCATATTTCAATTTGATCTCAGATTTATATGTTTTCCCCAATTGATGTATGGTTTTATTGTTGCATGTATTTGATTGTTGGTTTGAGAGTGGATCAATGCCTTATACTTATATTCATTACCCATTTGAGAATGTTGAATTTTTTGAAGAATTTTTCCTTGGCAATTTATTGCTGAAGGGCTAGATCAAACTCGCTGATGGTGAGTTTCTTTACCATTGTATCAATTTTTCTTCTTCTTCTTCTAATAAACTCTTCTTCCTTTTTTTTTTTTTTTGGTTAAACGAGTTGTTTAGTTCAGGAGCTCCTTACCGAGCTCTTCTCAAGCTTCCTACCGAGCTCCATCACAATCTCCCAATCGAGCTCATTCTCGAGCTCGAGCTGAGCCCAAGTATAATATGAACGAGTTCGAGCGGAGCTCGAGCTCAAGTTTTCAAAATTTTACTGAGCTCAAGCTCTACCCTTTCTGATGCAAGCCGAGCTCAAGCCTACCCAAAACTCGGCTCGGCTCGGCTCAGTTACACCCCTACCATTAACAGTATCATCTAACGTTAGATTAGCACCATTAAGTTTAATTTTAATTAAAATTAATAATAATTATATTTATCAATAAATTATTTAAGTGAAATATTAAAATAAAAATAGGCTAAATTTTAAAAAAAATTAAAAAAATTATTTTTTTTAAAGATCATTAGCCATTTTTTGGGGGTCATGGGGAGGGGGAGGGAGGATTAGAACCCTAAACCCTAGCCATTTAAAAAGGGCCCAGTGTGAATTTTTTTTTTTTAAACAACGATTATCTTTTGATAGATGGAGGGGAGGAGGATTTGATCCTCCACATTACCAGCGAGTCTATCCCGTGATAAGACCTAACTTCCTGACCTTTTTGACATGTGTTACACCAAGTTTTGGAAAACTTTGGTCTCCTCAAGTCAATGAATATTATAGCCCTTGACCCTAAGGCAGCGAGGCACACGCACCAGACTCGTTATACTGCTCTATTATGCTTGTCTATAGACCTTGGAATTGGAACAGAGGAGAAGATGTAGTATCACAGAACTACCAGATTTTTTTTTTGTAATTGTAATTCATTCATTATGACATGTTAATTAAAATTATATATTTAAAAGATTCATAGACATACTTAATTTTATTTTCATTATTGATACAACTTTTAATTTAAGAAAAATTATTTAAAATTTTTAATATTATTTTTAATGTAAATCACTTATTTTCAACGCTTACAAGATTTTTTTATATTATTTTAATAAATTATGCTGTTATTATGAAAATTAAATAATAAAATAAGTAAAAAATAAAAATATTATCTATTTAAATTATTTAAAACAAAATATTTTTGTAGTTTTTGGACTGAAATTTAATAATAATATAATAATAATTGATAGAGACCGATATATGAGTCAGGAAATGGATAGGTGTGTAATCGAGCCGAACTTTGACTAGTTCGGACTTAATTGGTTTATAATCGAGCTGAATTCGAACCGAGCTCGCTATGTCACTTAGGTATTCATAAACTGTTCGCGAGTTCAAAACAAGCAAAAAAAATTTAAAAATATAAACTATAAATTAAAATTATTATAGTTTTTTTTAATAAACTTATAAAAGCATTTTCAAAATGTAATTATTTTTCCTAACCCGGCGGAGTGGGAAATTTAAATAAAAATCAATGGGATCAAGCATGCACAATACATACACTAATCAACGGGTCAATCCAAATGTGACTATATTTGTTTGCTATATATATATATATTCACACACGCGAGATAATATTAAATTTTAATAATATTTTTAATTATTAATTATGTAGATATATTTTATTTTTAAAATAATTTATTAATAATATTGAAGTAATCTAGTGTTAAATAAATGATATGTATTTAAAATTTTTATATTTAAATAATAAATAACTTAAATTTTATGATTAACAAATAAATTGTATATATTTAATAGTAAAATATATTATATTTACAAAAATTAAGATGTTGAAGCTAAAATTAAACATATTATTTGCTTGTTAAAACTTGAAATATATTTGTTGGTTTGGTGTTTTTATACAAATAAGAAGTTAATGAGGTAATAGAATCCATTAACA